>PVKH010040351.1:0-11077 GCA_004027955.1 Chaetophractus vellerosus | reverse complement strand
CTGGTCTATTTTTTTAAAAGAATTATTTATTTACTTTTTATCCATTTTAATTACCTCCCCACCCCCCTTTTTTTTTTTTTGCTGTTTTTGTGTTCATTTGTTGGGCAATTTTCTGTGTCTGTTTCCTGCCCTTCTTCTCTCATTCTTCTCCTCCTGCCTTCACCAGGATTTGATCCTGTGACCCTCCGATGTGGGAGAGAGTCGTTCTGCCAATTGCGCCACCTCAGCTCCTGGTTTTTTGGTGCATCTCGTCTTGGCTCTCTCCTGTAATGTCATCTTGCTGCATGGTTCCATGGGACCAGACGGCTCACCTGCTTGCAGGGCCTGGGGGCTCACCCGCTCACGGGGCCTGACAGCATGCCTGCGCACCTTCTATATTTTTCTTTAATTTAACGGGAGGCGCTAGGGATTGAACCCAGGTCCCTCCATATGGGAGACGGACGCCCAGCCATTTGAGCCACATCCACCCCCCCAATGTGGTCTATTTTGATGAGTGTTCCACCTGAGCTTGAGAAGAAAGTGTGTTCTGCTATTGTTGGATGAAGTTTCCTAGAAATGCCAATTACATCCAGTTCATTGGTGGTGCTGTTTAGTTCAACTACACCCTTACTCATTTTCTGTCTGCTGCATCTGTTGATTACTGACAAAGGGGTATCGAAATCTCCAACCTTATAATGGTGGATTTGTCTAGTTCTCCTCACAGTACTATCGTTTTTTTCTCACGTATTTTTACACTCCATTGTTAGACACATACACCTTCAGGATTGTTAGGTCTTCTTGGAGAATTAACCCCTTTATCATTATGTAATGCCCCTCTTTATCCCTGATAATTTTCTTTGCTAGGAAATCTACTTTGCCTGAAATTAATAAAGGCTACTCCAACTTTCTTTTGACTAGTGTAAACATGGTATATATTTCTCCATCCCTTTACTTTTAACCTATCTGTGTCTTTATATTTAAAGTTAATTTCTTATAGACCAAATATATTTGGATCTTGTTTTTAACCACTCTGTTAGGCTCTGTTTTTTAATTGGTATATTTAGAGCATTCATATTAAAAGTGATTATTGATATAGTTGGATTATTATCTACCATATTTGAATCTTCTCTATTTATTGCCCTTTTTCTTTGTTCTTTTCTTGTCCTCCAATCTTTCTCTGCCTTCTCTGGTTTCATTTGACCATTTTATATGATTTAATTTACTCTCCTTTATTAGCATATCAATTAAATTTCATTTTAAAATTCTTTTAGTGGTTGCCCTAGAGTTTGCAATATACATTTGCAACTAATCTAAGTCCACTTTCAAATAACTACTCTACTACTTGGTGGATAGTGCAGGTACCTTATAGCCGAGTATTTCCAAAACCTCCCTTCCATAACACTGCTATAATTCAGTCCACTTAGCCATAAGCTATAATCCTCCAATATACGGCTGCTATTATTAACATACAGTTATCTGTTAGATCAGTTGAAGAATAAGAAATAGAAAATCCTTTATTTTACTGTCATTATTTTTTCTTAAATGCTCTTCCTTTCTTTATAGAGATGTGAGTTCCCAACATATCATTTCCCTACTCTCAGAAGAATAACTTCCCTCTCTCCCCTCCCCACGATGGCTCCTTTGTCTGTCTGCTCATTGTCTGCTTGTTGTGTCCTCGCATCTTCTTTAGGAGGCACTGGGAACCAAATCCGAGACCTCCCATTTGGGAGGCAGGTGCCCAACCACTTGAGCCACATCTGCTTCCAGAAGAATATCTTTTAACATGTCTTGCAAGGCTGGTCTACTGGAAACAAATTTTCTAAATTTTTGTCTGAGAAAGCCTTTATTTCTTTCATTTTTGAAGGATAATTTCACTGGATATAGAATTCTAGGTTGGTGGACTTTTTTCAACACATTAATTATTTCACCCCATTTTTTTTTTTTTTTTTTTTTGCCTGCACTATTTCTCAAGGGGAGTTTGATGTAATTCTTATCCTTGTTCTTCTTTATGAAAGGTGTTTTTTCCTCTGTCTTCTTTTAGGATTTTCTCTTTGTTTTTGATTTTCTGAAATTTGAAAATAATATGCCTTGGTATAGATTTTTGGGTATTTATCCTGCTTAGTGTTCTCTGAGATTTTGGATCTGTGGTTTGGTGTCTGTCTTTCATTAATTTTGGAAAATTCTCAGCCATTATTACTTCAAATATTTCTTCTGTTCCTTTCTCTCATTTTTACCATTTTGGTATTCCCATTATGCATATGTTACATCTTTTGTAATTGTCCCACAGTTCTTGAATATTCTCCTCCACCTTTTGTATTGGTTTTTTCTCTTTCCATTTCAGTTTTGGAAGTTTCTATTGATATATCATCAAGCTCATTGATTCTTTCCTTGGATGTGTTCATTCTAATGATGATCCCATCAAAGGTATTCCTCATTTATGTTACAGTATTTTTTTATTTCTACCATTTCCTTTTGATTCTTTCTTAGAGTTTTCATCACTCTACCTACATTATCCACTTATTTTAGCATGTTGTCCACTTTTTCCATTACAGCCATTAGCATATTAATCATAGGTATTTCAAATTCCTGGTCTGACAATTCTAAAATATCTGAGTCTGGTTCTGATGCTTGTTCTGTCCTTCAGACTATGTTTTTTGCCTCTTAGTATGCCTGTAAATTTTTGTTGAAAGCTGAACCCAGCGCACTGGGTAAATAGGCCTTTTGTGTGAGAATTTATGTTTGTCTGGCTAAGAGTTAGGCTGTGTTTACTGACTGCTATAGTTGTAAGCCAGAGGCTAAAATTTCATCTGATGCCCTTGTTTTTGTCTCTTGTTGTCTTTGGGTTTCCTTAGATAGTTCTTCTTAGATAAGTTCTGAGCCTTGCAGTTCTTTCTGTTGCATTCACCCTACTATACAGGAATCATACTGCTGTGGTGCTAAGGTGCAGAGGGAGAAGAAGCATTCTACCAGTCTATGATTTTGTCTCAGTCTTTTAATGAACTTGTGACTCTGGGTTGTGACCCTCACAAGTGCTTCTCAACTTTTACTCCACCTTCTTCTCACTGGAAGGCTAATGATGGCTACAGTTGGGTATTTTCCTTTGCCCATATTGCTTAGACTCTGATAATACCAAGAGACTCTGGCAAAATAGTTTCTTTTGAGGGCATACCTTTGTTCAGGAGAACAGAATGCTCTGGGCATATTTCAAAATAGTTACTTTTCCCCTTCCCCCTGATGGAAGCAGAAGGGGAATTTTCTTGGATCTTCACAGTGAGAACTTGGTGGGACCCTTGAAAGTAAATTCAGTGGGCACCCTGGAGTTTTCCACTCTAAAGCTAGTCCACATTGTACCTCCAGCAATTTGTCAATTTGAGTTTAAGTATTTTATTGGTACTGGTTCTAGTGGGAGCTTCTGATCCTGGACTTCTCCTTCAGGTAAGCTGTGATTCTCTGTATCTGCCTCTCCAGGTTTTGGGGGTAGCAGTTTGCCCTATGACCTCACTTCTATGATGAATCTAAGAATTGTTCTTTTTCAGTTTGTTCAGTGTTTTGTTTTTGTTTTTGTTTATGTTTTTGTTTTTGCTATAAGGACATGAGTGAAGATTTCCAAGCTCTTTATATGTTGGAGTGGAAACTGGAAGGCTCACTTGTTCTTTTTAATTTTTAAATTTGGCTACCAGAAAATTTAAAATTACATTTGTGGCTTGCAATATAATTCCTTTGGATAGCACCATTTTAGATGTAATTGTATTTATTGTATTTATAGGTAATAACTTGGAGCTGGCTCCTTTCTGCTGAGATAGAATATCCATTAATACTACTTCTGTAGCAATTTGATATTGGTTATGAATTCCAAAAATAAATATTGGATTATGTTTGTAAACTGGCCTTTTCCTCTGGGCCTATTAGTGTGTATTGGATTCAGAGGTTTTACTTTTGCTTGATTAAATAATGATTAAGGTTTTGATTGGGGCACATCAGTAGGATGTTGAGTCCCTGCCTCCTTCGTGGGCAGGACTCACATGGAAAACTATACAGCAGAGCAGAGGAGCTAGTTGGAGTTTTGATGCTGGAGCTTTGAGCTGAAGGCCGGGAAGTGAACACACAAGAGAACACAGAGGAATAGGGATGGCACCTTAGACACGGCAGAAGCGCCAGGGAGAGAGACAGAGCCGGTTGCCTTGTGGAGAGAGCACAAGAGCTGAGCCTGGAGACAAATGGAGCCCTGGGAAGAGAGGAACCCAGGAAGCCTGAACTCTTGCAGATGTCGGCAGCCATCTTGCCCCAATACATGGCAATAGACTTTGGTGAGGGAAGTAACTTATGCTTTATGGCCTGGTAACTGTAAGCTTCTATCCCAGATAAATACTCTTTATAAAAGCCAACAGATTTCTGGTATTTTGCATCAGCCTTTGGCTGACTAGTACAACCTCCAACAGGATTATTCTCATAAGCAGATGACACTCTGCTCAGTATTCTATGAGGCAGATAAATAGTAACTTGTACCGCCAATAAAACCAATGTTCTATCATTGTGCTGAAATACAAAAGAAGGCTCACCATGAAGAAGTCTTCAAAACAGACAGGATTACAGCCCTATAACAGCAGACCTTTTCAGACCGTGGCTTCAGCTACATGAGCTAGCATAAACAGCTAATTTAGATAAACGTTAAAGATGCTCTCAACAAGGGCCTATGGCCAGTAAGAACTGATATTATTTGGCCCAATTTGAAAGAAAATTCCCCCAAAATGAATAGAACATGTTTGTGAGCAACTAGAGTTGGAAGACTGAAGGAAAAAAGTCAATGCCAATGTAAACACCCTTAATAAGACTCTGCAGGAAGATTTTATAAAATCACGTTAGTGGGTCTTGAACCACCTTCCTTTGTTGCTGATATGACATTACATAATAGAGAATGTGTCCTGTTTTCATAACACTGACATAGCACTATTTTAAAAGTTGGCAATACAGCCAAAGTCTCAAGAATGGTAAAGTTCCCATGCTTAAGAGGACATATTTTGAAATTTCCCAACTGTTATGAAAAGACTGCTGAGATAGCTGTATGTTCCATGGGACCTTTCCAAAATTGTTCTTGCTGAGAAAGTTCCTCAGAAATGTCAAAAGAAGCACACAACCTTAGCTATCTAATACTGTCAGTCAGAAGGAGAGATGCCTAAAGAGATGTCAACCCACTGCAAGACGGGTGCCAAGGTCACCAGCAAAAGCACAGCTCACAGGCCCTGATGGAAAGAGGTTTTACTCACATGGAGAAGAGACAGAGCAAGGTTGGCTTCACTGGTGGGAGTCAGCGCCGCAAAGTCAGTGGTCTTAGCCTGTGGCTGAGGCAGGGAGATATTCCATGCGCAGCACCCCTCTCTTGCATTCGTGCTGCCACAGGGGAGGACCCTCAACCCCTCCACACCAAGACGGACAGATACAACACTGGGTGTGAGCCAGATGCCAAAAAACATGCCCCCCAGAGTCAGACTGTCTCCAGTAAATGTTCATGTGCTCGGGACAACAGGGGAAAGAAGGTCCCGGCAGTCCCTGGATCTATTAGGGGTTTGTGCTTTATCCCACGAGGTGGACACACCTGGTTCTGAACACAAGATGTACTTGTGGGTCCCAGGGAAAGGCACCAGGCCATGATAGGACTGCCCTTTCCCATAAATACCAAAGAGATTTTTACCTTGTTCTTTTTATATTCAAGGTATCCCCTAATTTAATTTATCTTCACCTAAGCAGTTCTCATAAGAATATAGTCTAAAATCAGACCACTATCTATACTAAAGTAATGCAGTAGAGCATTTATTTTAATTCTAGACAGTTTGGTATCAAACTTTCTTGGCATTAGGAATCCTTTGTGGACTTGTTAAAAATACAGATTCTGGGTTCCCATCGCCTAAGAATTTTGACTGGGGGGAGGTGTCTGAGATATTGCCTCAAATCTTTTTAATTTAAAATACACTCCGGGGCCGGCTGTAGCTCAATTGGTAGAGCGCCGGTTTACCACGTGGGAGGCCCCGGGTTCAGTTCCTGGGGCCTCCTTGAGCGGGCAGACTGCTTTGAGAAGGCAAGCCGCCATGGCAGGGTAAGCCCCCGCGGACAAGACAAGCTGTCCGCGAGCAGGACAAGCCACCTGTAAGCAGGACAAGCCGCCCGCGAGCAGGCAAGGCCACGGCACGATGAGCTGACTCAGCGGGTCGCCGCAACGGGGGCGGGGGGGAGACAAGCAGACACAGAAGAATGCAAAAATCAACACAGCAAGAACAAGCAGAAAGGGGGGGATATATAATAATTTAAAAAAATACACTCCAGGGGATCCTGCTGTAGGAAGTCCCTAGCCTACACTTTGATAACACTGTGCTAGGTTTCAAGCAAATTTGAAGACCTATTTGTCTTAAATTTAAATGGAGGCATAATTGTGGTAGGTTGAAGTATGGAGCCCAAGAGAAAAATGTTTTAATCTTAATCCACATTCCTGTGGGTGTGAAAACATTTCTATATAGTGTCTTTGAATATGTTAAGATGAGTCTGGGTGTGGACTCTTTTGTGAATAGTCTCCTACGACCCTGGTTAGGGATGGTCCAACTGAATCAGAGTAGGTCTTAATCCATATTACTGGAGGCCTTATAAAAACCACAGAAAAAGCCACAAGGCAGAGCCAGAAATCAGCAGAAACCGTAACGGCAGGCACATGGAAAGGAGAGAGAGAGCATGTGGGAGGTAGAGGTGCACACCAAGGAGCCTCAAGGACTGCAGCAAGCCAGCACCAGAATGCTACAGATTTCAGGGAAAAGCATTGCCTTGCTGACACCTTGATTTTGGAACTCTAGCCTCTGAGATTGTGAACTATTAAGTGCTTGTTGTTTAAGCCAAATAATTGTGTGGTATTTGTCATAGCAGCCTGGTAAACTAAGACCATACTTTACAGTGTCTATATGCTAAACAGGTTGTGATTTTACTATGAACTGTATATGGGCCCCCATTTTTTCACTCTCCGTTATATCTGCAATAGCAATCATTTTTTTTTCCTTTATTTTTTTTGTATCTTGTTAGTGATAATTTTAATGAAGAAGTTTGGGTGTGTTAAATTCACTTACTGTTTCACACACAAAATATGTGCTAAAAATCATATCAACACTCCAATGAAGGGGCATTTGTAAAGGTGTAAAGAACATTTGCATTCCACAATGTTTGATCTGAAAATGAACAATGAAAAGAAAAGGGAAAGGATTCTTTCATGCAACAAATGTGTTTTAGCAACACCATTAGTGAAATGTATTCATTTAGAAAACAAATATATATATTAGTGATAATTTGCTAGCACCATGGGAGAGACAAAGATACATCAGAGAGAGATCTGTCCTCAAGAGTCTTACAGTCCAGTAGGAAAGCTAAGGCATGGGCACAGATGACTGAAACAAAAGATAAGAAGTGAAAGATCATTAAGAAGTACAAATTGAATGCTATAGTATTTCAGGGGAGTGAACATTCAGTATGACTGAAGGGAAGGCTGAATGAGGGAAAGTGGGATAAAATGAAGCAAGAGAGGCAGGGACAAGATCATGAAGGGTCTTTTGTGCTGAGGTGAGTTGCTATTTATCCTAAGATCTATGGGGAGCCATTGGCAGATTTTGAGGAAGGGAGTGCCATAAGTTCTTTCCCTCAGTAATTACTGAACATGTGTGGCATGTCCAGCACTGGCTATAACTGCCCCTCAGAAACACGTGTGTGGCTTTTAAACAGTCTTTGAGCCCAGGCCCTACTCAGACCTACCCGACCAGAATCTCTAGGGCTGGCAATCAGAACTGTGTTTTTCTTAAAACTCTCCCAGTGATTCTGATGCACAGTCAAGTTAGGCAACCACCACTGAAGGGTGTAATAATAAAAAGGAAAAATAAATGGAAGAAAACACTTTGCCCTAATGTGCCTTTGTAGGGAGAGCCATTTGGACAAAGGAGCTGAGCTAGTGATAAAAGTTGCTTACGTAGTGAGTGTTACTGAAATAATCCACAAAGGAAGCAGTAAGAATAAAGCTGGACAGGTAAGATGGGGCACATTGATTGTCAATTAATACCTTTTTTTATTAGAGAAGTTGTGGGTTTACAGAACAATCATGCATAAAATAGAGGATTCCCATATATCACCATACTATTAACACCTTGCATCGGTGTGGTACATTTGTTACAACTGATGAACACACATTTTTATAATTGTATTATTAACTACAGTCCATGGTTTAACTTAGGGTTCACTGTTTGTATTGTGCAGTTCCATGCATTTTTTAAAACTTTTATTCTGGTCCCATATACATAAACTAACATTTCCCCTTTTAACCACATTCAGATATATATTTCACTGCTGTTAATTATGTTCACAATGTTGTGCTATCACCACCACCATCCATTATTAAAACATTTCCATCCTTCCAAATAGAAACTCTGTACATTTTAAGCCTTAATTCCCTGTTCCCTATCCCAACCCCAACCCCTAGTAAGCTATATTCCAGATTCTGACTCTGTGAGTTTGCATATTCCAATTATTTCATATCAGTGAGATCATATAATATTTTTCCTTTGGTGTTTGGCTTATTTCACTCAACATGATGTCTTTGAGGTTCAGCCATGTCACATGTATCAGAACTTCATTCCTTTTTGTGGCTTGTTTTGTGACTCAAACTTGGGGTTTATTATTGTTGTTTATAGTTTAAAGATAAATACCATAACTGTAGGCTTGTTAGTACTTTATTTTTAAATTGTTACTATAAATTATTACTATTTATAATACATAACACTATTTTTTTTTTTAATTCAAAAGCTACCTCTCATTTCTCCTGCACTCTCCTTTGTCTCGGTGTCTCTGCTCATGTCCATGCTTTGGCTGGAAGTCAATTATGGAAACAAGGGTGAAGCAGGAATAAGAAGTGTCTTGCCAAGGCCTCCTGCCAGGGACAGATGCACTCACTCTCTGGTGCTTCTTGCGCACAAAGGACGCCTAAGCTTTAAACTGAAAGCTTGAAAGAAAACAAGGTTGCAGACATGTGTGCAGGCTGTGCACTGCACAGCTCTGGGAGTGCTCTCCACATCCTTAGGTTTGTGTATTTAATATCTGGCAGATGGAAATCAAGTGTCCTGAGGAAGGAGTGCCTTTTCCCCAATTCTCACTAGGGCACATTTTGGGTTAGCAGTGACGCTGAAGAAAATCTTTCCATCCTTCTCAAACCATGGTCTTGGTGCTAACTGTATCAGACACTTTTGGGGGAGCTGACTTAAAAGTATAGATTTCTGGCTCTCACCTCAGACTACTGAGGTGGGCCTTGGAAGCTGCATACTTAACAAACTTTACTAAGCAAAGCTCTCATTCTATTTTTTTTAATATTTATTTTATTTATTTATTCCGCCCCCCCCCCATTGTTTTGTGCTCGCTGTCTGCTCTCTGTGTCCATTTGCTGTGTATTCTTCTGTGTCTGCTTATCTTCTCTTTAGGCGGCAGTGGGAACCGATCCTGGGACCTTTCAGAGTGGGAGAGAGGCGCTCAAGCTCTTGCACCACCTTAGCTCCCTGGTCTGCTGCATCTCTTATTGTCCCCCCTCTGTGTCTCTTTTTGTTGCATCATCTTGCTACCCCAGTTCTCCACGTGGGCCAGCACTCCTGCACAGGCCAGCGCTCCTGCGTGAACCACCACTCCATGTGGGCCAGCTTGCCTTTCACCAGGAGGCCCTGGGAATTGAACCCTGGACCTCCCATAAGGTAGACGGGAGCCCAATTGTTTGAGCCACATCCGCTTCCCTCTCATTCTATTTAAACACAACTTTTCAATTACTTAACAGATGACCCAATTTCCCCTCAGCCAAGCATAATGGCATAAATTAATAAGTTAATTAGGCTAAAATACATATATTAATCCTTTTTATTACAAAACAAAAGAGGGAGCACACTAGTTCCTAAATGCCCATCTGTTTTAGAATAAAAGCGTGGAAATAAAAATACAGGTGAAGATGGTGAAAAGTAAGTTTACAACTTCAATGTCAGAGATACAAAGAGGGCCCTCAAAAAATGTAAGAACTGCCATACTGAGTCACATGTTTAATCTGTCCAATCCAAAATGTCAACTTTAGCCCTCCTCTTGACCTCAAAAATCTATACCAGGACTATATCTGAGACTTCCCTAAGCTGCCCATTATGGACCATTGATCAGTTTTCATTTATCAAGCATATTTATAGTTTCAGGCTGTCGAAACCAGGAAATCAAACATTTCTGGTTTATTACCTAATGTGTAAACTTTCACTTACCTTTGTGTGTCCTGAAGGGAGCTGTTTTGAGCTGTGACACTCTCAGCTGCCACACCATGGGATTTGATGGACGAGGCGGTATTTGCCCTAGCCTTCCCATTGCTTCCTGATTTATAGGCTGCAGGCCAAGCCCCTTTCAGGTGAAGAACCCTAATCTTTTCAGTCCATTTTCATAATGAAAACTGCCATAGACTTTTTAGCCATTTTAGTTTTCCTTTTAAGGATTGTTGTTTGTTTGTTTGTTTTAAATCCATTTTGTCTTTTTTAAGGTTTGGTGACCTGAGACATACACAGTTGTCTGTATATATACATATACACCAAAGTTTTCTCACAAGCATAAGGTCATGTATGTATTGTTTCTAACATTAGTTCTCCTAATAGCATTGCTTTCTTGACCTTTTGAGCTATCAATTTGAGAACCCAAAAAGCAATCCCAGATATTGAAAAGTCCCATGAATTTGATAATAGTGGAAAATTACAAGTCTTTTTACCCAGGTAGAGGAGCCAAGATGAATTGTATAACATTAGCCAGCTGTTTTCCCCTGAGCAAAATCACTTTCCATCTTACCTAGACTAACCCCAGCTGCTTGGCTTCCATCCAAGTCCCCAATTTGGCCAGGAACTGTCCAAGGCAAGAAACTGCTCTGCAGGGACCTAGTGAAAAAGAAACATATAACAAAGCATCATCTATACAGTGATGATACTGCTTCTTCCATATGCCTTGTAATTACTTAAAAGATCCAGATCCTGGCCATCACGTTCACCCAGTGGCATGTGGGTATTAGTAAGTTTAGCTTTCTTTT
>PVKH010040350.1:0-11085 GCA_004027955.1 Chaetophractus vellerosus | reverse complement strand
TCCAACAATTAAGTTCCAGGCAAAGCACAGTACAGGCATACTTCAGTAACACCACAGACTACAAATATAAAACTGAAGCTATTTGGGGAGCTTACGAGTAAGAGATATAGCAGGTGTCCATATAGATGTGGCTGAAGACCTGGCCAACCTGGACTGCACAAGGACAGTGGTCCTGACACCTGCTTAAAGCTGTCTATATTCATAGGGATATGTTTAGCAGGAAACACCTAAGCTCCCTGTTAGAAAGGGGGAGCCTCTGGAACTCAGTGGCCTGAGTCACTAAGATCTTTCATTAAGCAACTCTGCAGAGTCAGTTTTTGTTAAGCTTCTGAAAAGGGAGAGGAAATAAATGTGGGCCAGAGAGATTTCATCCATGCCTAAGAGAACCTGGGACACTTGAGGCAATTCCCCCTTTCGTCACCCACATGATGTAGGTCCAATCCTATACTTGTATTAGTGGTTCTCAAACTTTTGCATGCATAATAATCATCTGAAGGCCTTGTTAAAACTAAGAGATCTGGGCCCACAACAAGAATTTATGAGGCATGGCCTGGAGCCCCAGAATTTGCATTTCTAACACCTGAAGCTTATGGCTCACTTTAAGAGGCACCTTTCATTGAGAACCACTAGAATTTACCATAACCTATGTTTTCATCTTCCCTTTTTGTATACACTGCCCAGTTGCTATGGAAGTCCTTCTTCCTATTCTTCATCTAACTCTTGCTCATCTTTTCACAATTCACCTCTTTCAAGAAATCATCCTTGACCCTTTAACTTTCTCCACCTTGTATTAGTTGGCCCTTTCAAATGTTCCCCTTCTATCCTGTATCTGCATCTTGTTTTTAAGCAGTTTTTGTTTTCCCTCTATCATATTAGCATCTTTAGAACAGGGTCCATTCTTTTTTTTAATTTTCGTTCTCATAACTAGTGTGATAGCATGTTGCATTTTCTTTTGTAGTATATGTAGTATAATTTTCAAATATTTGATAGTTGTATTATTTTGAGGAGGCATCTTTATCATTATGTTTGTAGCAACATGTTTGATAGTTTGGTGTTGCATGAATTTGACCCATACTGCAAAGATGTCATGAGTATTTTATTTGTGGTGTGCCTTGCTATATGACAGAGGAGTGCATGATCACTGGCAGCTAGTCTTTCGTCAGAAACCATCACCTGATGATGGCTTGATTTGGGCATTTTCACAGCTTCAGAACTTTAAGCTTGCAAAGAAATAAATCCTCATTGTAAAAGCCAAACCACTTCTGGTAGGTTGCGTTTTGACAGCCTAGCTAACTAAAACAACTGTTTTCTCTTCTCAAATGCTTCCTCATTTACTTCATGGTGTATGTGACTTCCAAATCATTTTATCCAATGTATTCAAGCCTGAGAGAGAGCTAAAGTTAACTTGGGTATGTACATATTGGCTCAGTCACGTCTGGATCTCAGTCTTACCACCCACTAATAAGCTGTTCCCTGTTGAGAAGTCAAAACGTAAAGTGTAAAACGTGTTCTAACAGCAAATCTGAAATAAACAGAATCCTTTTAAAAAGGCAAATTTGTAAGAGTACGAAAGCATTTTGTATATGATTTTAATACAATAAATATTTTCCTGGTGAAACCTTATGTGGTTTAACAAATACATAAGAGATAACAGAGGAAAACTGTGAAGAGAGCTATGTACACATCTTGGAGCTCTGACTTAATCAGAGATTACTTGAGCTTTGGCTCCTGAGATTTTTAATCAAGATGTTAATTTTTGATACTAAGAATATAATATATGGGAAATATATTTTAGCATAATTTTTATCTAACATGATCATGGAGTAAAACTTTCAAGTTAATTAATCATTGTATATATAGTGCATAACTTGAAGGACGTGAGTTATAATTACAATACTAAAAATAAAAAAGTATCTTGCAAATGAATGCTTTCTCTGAGGAGTCAAAATTTACTTTAGAACATACAGTGTTATAGGGAGCTCCTTTTTTCCTCCTATACAAGTGTTGAATGCCAATGAGTAAATATTTCTGCCAGAAGGATTACATTTTTCTCTAGTTGAAGAATATATTGGTAAAAGTGTGCTTCTCTTATTTTTTAAATGTCATAAATAATTTTT
The DNA here is from genome assembly GCA_004027955.1 of Chaetophractus vellerosus. Taxonomy (NCBI): domain Eukaryota; kingdom Metazoa; phylum Chordata; class Mammalia; order Cingulata; family Chlamyphoridae; genus Chaetophractus; species Chaetophractus vellerosus. The sequence goes on along the minus strand of PVKH010040350.1, from coordinate 8,968 downwards.
TTATTTTAATCAGTGCCATAAAGATTTACTTTTAACAGTTTTGAAAACTAATTCATGTCATATAAACTTGTGTGAACAATGCAAATATGAAAACTGGATAATTCAAATAATAAGGGTGACAATTCAAATTTTCAATCTATTTTTAAGATATTAACTCATTATTTTGTACCTTAAGTTTTATAGTTTTATAACCCTGATTTTTTTCTCTATTTCTAATCACATGAGCAACATAGCAAACTTCTATTGATGAGGAGCGATAGCAAACTTTCTAAACAAGTTTGGCATTTTCATTTCTGCTGGTGACATTATGTGAATTGATTTTTTAATTGACTTGGGGAAAAATTCAATTCTTTTTCTTTTCTATTGTATAATTATTAAGACAAATATTTAAGCAAGAATAAGAATACAGAATAGAACAAATTTGAAGTAAACCCCAAAGGACTATCTGAATATATTTAATCTCCATTAGGTTATGTACAAAATGAAATTTTTTTTAAAGATTAATTTTTTTATTTATTACATACCCCCCCCATTTCTGCTTCCTCTTGCTGTGTGTCCATTCTTCTGTGTTTTTTTCCTATGTCTGCTTCTTGTCTCCCCCCACCCCCCGTCTTTGCGGCGACGTGCCGAGTCGGCCCTCCGAGGTGGCGGCTCGCTCCATTTGTGGGTGGCTCCATTCCGTTTTCATGGGCTGCTCCACTCCATGTTTTGCGGGCAGCAGTCCTCCATGTTTTTGCGGGCTGCCGGCTTCCGCGGTTCACGGGTGGCAGCTCCGCTTTTCACAGGTGACTTTGCCATGCCCCTGTGGGCTCCGCCCTGCCCGTGGCGGCTTTTTGCCTTGCCCACGATGGCTCTGCCCTGCCCACAGTGGCTTGCCTTTCTCAAGGCCGTCTGCCCACTCGGAGAGGTCCCTGGGAACCGAACCCGGGGCCTCCCATGTGGTACCCCAGCGCGCTCTTTATCCACTGAGCTATCTAGCCAGGCCCCAAAATGAATTTAATAACAAACTAAAAACACCAAATAAGCAAAGAAATAAACAACAAACCATAGAGGTATTATTTAAATTCTTCTAGTACTCTTAAGGAGAAAGGAAGAGAAAAAGAAAATCAAATCTTCAAGTTCACTGCTCTTCTTCCTGGAGTCTCTCTGGGATATATTGGGTATCAGAATAAAATTAGCCTCTGCTCAGAAAATGGTTCAAAATCATCTGGCTGTAGTCTTTCCTAGGTTCTTTCACATAAGATTGAATTGAGGATATCAAAGTTCATTGGGGTAACTGACAATAATAGTGCTATGGTAATACTGATAATGAGGCATATAATGTACTTGACTTCATTTTGGAAATCCTCAAAGACCAAAAAGAATTGTAAATGAAGCAGAAATTTAGAGAAGATTAGTCAGAGGTAAAGACAAAAGACTATTTTAAAAGGTAAAATTTCAAGTTGGTTGCAATTTCCAAATCAGATTCTACTGATAAGTGAAATCCCTTAAATGACAAATAATTTAAATAATGAGAAATTCTATGAGATGAGACTGCAAAGCCCCTATATCCCTAAGAAATGTTCTATTCTCACTTCTGTTCCTGAAAACTACAATGAATCTCCTTCAACCACTAGCCCATTTTCAACAATTCAACAATTCAATACAATAAGTCAAATAAGCTAAGTATCTTTTTTCTTTTCTAAATTGAATTTATTGTTACCATTCTGTTGAATTATTCTTGTGAAGATTAACAGATATAGTTTACTATTCAGATGTGTAAGGCTATGACCAACTTCCTGAACTTACTTTATAAATTATTTGTATATAAAATGATGTAAATTTACGTATAAAATAGTAATGATTCACCTATGTAATTCTATTTGTTCTTAGAAAAACATCCTTTGCAACAAAAGCCTCTCTGATGGAAAGCAACTTTGCCACTAAATACAGTGTTGTTTTCCATTGTTATGTGTAGAGACCTAGTTCTATATTAACATCTGTGTGATCTTCAACAAGCCTTATTATACTTTTTGAAACTCAGCTTTTTCATTGATGAAATGGTGATAACTGCTATTTTCATGGAGTTGTTCTGAGGAATAACTCATTTTATTCAAAGCATGCCAAATAATGAGACTGGGGGCTGAGTGGTGGACATTTAGGGAAGCCAGCCAAAGTTCATGAATGAAATGTATTAATTCACAATATCTAGCCCTTTCCATTATTTACAGATCAAGAAACTAAAGATCAGAGGTGTAATGATTTATCAAAGTTATAACTTTGTTATAAACTATGGCAATATTAGAATCCAGTATTCCTAATTTCTAAACCAGTGTTAGAATGCTTTTCTTTAATCATTCTTCTAAGTGAATGGCTTTGACCATGATAGTGATTAAAATAATGAATTACCCAATGTGGCAGTTTGAGATTATTTTATGAATCCCACAAAGAGAAAGATTATATTTTTGAACTAATCCATGCCTGTGGGTGTGATATCCATTGATTGCATTAAATTTGGTTGAGGGTCATTTGATTAGATTACTTGATAAGATTGATTTAGAGCTTTTGATTGGACTCTGTCAATGAGGTGTGAGCCAGCTTGGGTCTCTGCCCTCTGGCTGGGTCTGATATAAACAGAGACACAGAGAGAGACACATAGACACAGATAAATTAAGCCGCCGTATTTGATCCTGCAATAACGAGAGAAAGGACTCCAGTTTCACCTACAGCTGAGCCGCAAGAAAAGAAGCCCCTGAGAGGCTCAAAGAGTTAAGGCCAAGGGAGAAATGAACCATATGCCTGATAGCTTACAGCTGAACTTGGGAAGAAAGCAGAGCCGCTGAGTCTGAGAGAGGAAGCCTGGTAAGAGACAAGCCCCGTGCCAGGTTTGCCTAAAGCTGTAGAAAGGCTGAGACCTCGGCAGAGATCAATGGCCAGCCTGCTTCAACACATGACAGCTGACTTTGGTGAGAAAGTACCTCTTATGGTGCCTTGAGTTGGACTTTTCATGGCCTTGGAACTGTAATCTTTTACTCCAAATAAATCTCCTTTATAAAAGCCAACACATTTCTGGTACTTTGCATCAGTTGTACTTTGGAAACTAAAAAACCCTACAATGTGTTTCAACAAGACATTTTAGACCCTAAGTCTAAATTCTCAGCTACTTTACTGAGTTACATACAGGTTCCAGTTCTAAGAGTATTTTATATTTCATTTTTCAATATCCTGAAAAACTAGCAGAATTTGAAACTAGTTTCAAGAAAGCCATGTGATTACTTTCAGATCAATGTTTTATCATCAATTCATTCTTCAGAAAAAAAAGTCAGTTAAGTAAACAGATACATATTTTCCCTGCATGCTGGATAATATTGCAATAATTTGTAATACAGAGAATATTGAAAGAAAATATGTAGATTAATCAGTTTAAATATCTTGGAAATGTTCAATACACATATACACTTATTGTGTTTTAATTGAACAAACTTAAGTGGCAATTGAGGGAAAAGCCTATTCGAATGTAGATGCCTGGGATAAGCACTGAAAGTCTGTAGGTTTTTTCTTTTTTTTTTAAAAGATTTATTTATTTATTTATTCCCTCCCACCGATCCCCCTTCTTTTGGGCTCACTGTCTGCTCTCTGTGTGTTCTTTTTTAAAATTTTTCTTTATCTCTTTGTGTTCTTCTCTGCTTGTCTTCTCTTTAAGCAGCACCGGGAACTAATCCTGGGACCTTCTGGAGTGGGAGAGAGGCGCTCAATCTCTTGTGCCACCTCAGCTCCCTGATCTACTGTGTCTTTTATTGTCTCTCTTCTGTGTCTCTTTTTGTTGCGTAATCTTGCTGAGCCAGGTCTCACTGTGGGCCAGCTCACCGCTTGGGCCAGCTCGCCATGCGGACCAGCTTGCCTTTCACCAAGAGGCCCCAGGAATTGAACCCTGGACCTTCTATATGGTAGATGGGAACCCAATCACTTGAACCACATCCTTTTCCCTGTAGGTTTTTCTCTCATCATTCTTTCCTGCTCTTTCCAAACTGAATAAAGAGCAATAGGTAAATTTGGGCAGATATTTTACATCCCGAGCATGGAATATATGGAGCTATCTTTACTTATAATTTCATGAAGAAAACTGAGTCACAGAATGCTATATCACGTGGTAGGTTTCAAATATATATGTAATATTTGCTTACTTATGTAATGTTTGCTTACTTATGTATACTAATTGTGATATATAAAATTTTTTTAAATTCTCTAATTCTTTAAAGTGGGTTTACTTATAATACCTGATAATTTCTTCATCTGTATAACTAATAATCAAATATAAATTAACTCATTTAAAGAATAATGAATTTCACATATTATCTTATGGGGTGTTCAATTATTAATATTTAAATACTTCTTAAGTAATTGCTGCATTTTTAAAAATATGCGTTATCTTACAATAACTGATAAATACAAGTAAACGAAAAGAATTATTTCACTTACAAATCAATAATTATTAATACATTCTTAATCTTTTTGAGGTGAGGTTTTGTTTCATTTCAATGTTTATAATAACATTCTCACAAACTTGTTAAGTAAAATAGCTAGACTAATTACAATTATATATAATCTCAAAGGCCATCATCAATATAAACTACTATAGTTACTAAGTTAATGAGACACAGTTCTTATGGTTAACAATTCAAAACGAAGAGGGAATAATTAATTATAGTCTCAATTTAAGTTTGGTGCTCTGAAGCCTTGCTAGACTATCATTTGCCCTAGTTATTGAACTTCTCAGTAATTTGTTAGAACACTCCATCTCCTATGATATAGTCTTGTGGCCTGAACGTGAATATAATTCCTTTTGAATAGCACCTCTTTAGTGTAGTTGAAATAAGCTCCATTTTGCAGATTAATCAGTGTTGAGAAAACAAAATGCTTATTAATCCACACATAAGTTCTAAAACATCAGGCTTAATTTTTATCTCAACCTGCTCAAAGTAGAAAACAGTCTACACGAGCAAAAGGGAATTATCTAATTGATTATTTTCATTAATATGTTAAAATATAAAATAAATTATTATATGATTATTTAAAAATTCATATTTTGGTGTTCTAATTAGTCATGTGAAACTGCATCGATCACATACATATACTGCATATATTTCAGTAAGGGATGATGTTTAAAAGGCTGTAAAAAATGAAACAACAGAAAACACCCAATAGCCTTGAGAACATACTTCTGAATTAGTGAATAAATCTTTTTCAATTGCCCTAAAACATTAAACTCTTCACACTTGAAGTGGTCTCCTCTAATTATGTTTTCATTAGCTCTGAATTTTTACAATTATCCAATCTATTGGGTCAAAGAGAGAATATGAGAAAATCAGCTGGGGATACAATCAGTAAACACAATAGGAAAGTTGAATAGGGTAGTTTCAGAACTTAGATATGGAAATAATATTCTCCATACATAGCAATCGAAGGAGAAAGATGTATACAATTTCAAGCCTTAATGAATATATGTATCTCCTTACTCATTTCAATTGCTCAAAGGTATTAATCCAAATCTCCCAAGGAAAGCTGTGGTCTATTTCTGTGTTGAGTCACCAGGGGGCAGTAGGTATCACTAAAAGGCTTAAAATTGAGCAAACTTTTGAATGAGTTTCCCCTCAAACTTTTTGAAGACCTAATCTGTAACCAACAAATCACATTGCTTTTTCTTTGCCTGTGTTTTTATACACCTGGCTTGGAAATAAGTTGATGTAAATAGCAAAGTATTATTTTTAATTTCTCCCAGAGAATACTTCTTGAGTATATTTAGTTTTAATGGGAGAAATTTAGTCTCTGTAAAGAAATATCCCTTACTGGGACATTAAGAATAACATATTTTAATTTTGCTTTGAATTTGAGATGAAAACAAATGTAGGTATATGATACAGATTGCTATAAAGACATGGTTGTCTAAAAATTAATGACTAAAATATTAAACATACTGTGATGTCTTCTACTTTAAAAAATGCTTCAGTGAGGATTTTTGCTTTATTTTGTTTTGTTTCCTGAAGTCTGTTTAAAATAAAGCTCCATGAAAATCTCTTTACAAAGGTGGTTACGATGTAATAATGTTAGTTAATAATATAAGAGTTGTACAATAATAATTTGCAATCTGTCATGTGTGAAATCTTGAACTCAGGCAGATATACCCAGTCTGCTTAAGAGTGCTCTATACCATTGCACTGGATTTATAGCACAGACTGTATAACAGTGTTTAATAAAAAGTATTTAATAAAACAGTGTTTAATAAAAGGTGTTTTGATATACACTGTTTCTTCTATGATTAGAAATTTAATTATCATAAATTATCATTCTGCCAAGTGTTTTAAAGATTTTTATATAAATTTAACTGAACTTTACACATTAATTAAAATGCTCAACCACAATTACAAAGACTCCATAGGGAAGAACAAACAAATTTTGTTCCACCTCTTCGGTTTTGTTTCTGTTTTAGAAGCTTTGGAAGATTAGAATAAAGGTCATGTTCAAGTCTATCCACTATCCTATTGCCTTTTTTTTTTTTTAAAGATACTTAGATTACATAAATATTACACAAAAAATGTAGGGATTCCTATATGCCCCACCTCCCACACTCCCACAACCTCCCACATGAACATCCTTCATTAGTGTGGCACATTAATTGCAATTGATAAACACATCCTGGGGCTTTGCCATTAAGCATGGACCATAGTTCACATTGTAGTCTACACTCTCTCCCACACAGTTCTGCATGTTATATAGTGATATAAAATGGCCTATATCTGTCGCTGCAATGTCACTCAGGACAATTCCCAAGTCCTGAAAAAGACCCTGTATTATAACTGCTTTTCCCTCTACCTGCCTCCAGAGCCTCCAGAGCCTCCAGTGGCCACTGGCTCAGCCTTTTATTCTGTAATAAATATGGAAAAGATGATGAGGGTGAGTTGATAAACGAGATAGTCCCTGACACCCACATGCTGAATAACATTACATGATTCTTATCTCCCAATGCAACAAGAACATTGAAATTACTTGCAGAATGAGATCTTTTCCTTAAATGATACGATTTTTAAAAATAAAAAATAAATGAATAAAGCTTTCAGGCCTTATGACCATATCACAACTTGGACACATAAGAGGTTGTATGCAATCATTAATTATTATTAATTACTCCTGTCGGTACAGATTTCTCTAGATTTATCCAGTTATGAAAAATTATGTCTGTGATGAACAAACACTGCTGTGTGTGTGCACATGTGAGTGTGTAAATTCTATCTATGTGAATTATATTTGGGACTTAACTGCAGCTGAGTGTGAAGAGCAATATGTGGGGAATTAATTTGACAAGGCTGTGTAAGATAAAGTAGAATCTTTATGGAATGGGAAAGAGGTCTTGGTTATTTGACATCAGTTTGAATGGACAGCATGAAAAGAGTCTGTGTGCCTGTTTGTATGGCAAAGATAAGACAGCTGGCTAGATGTGGCCCTGCAATGCTATTACAACATATATACCCAGAAGAACTGAGAGCTGAGACACAAACAGACATCTGTACACTGATGTTCATAGCAGCTATTCACAATTGTCAAAAGTTGGAAACAACCCAGGTGTCCATCAACTGATGAATAGGTAAGCAAATTGTGATTTATACACATGATGAATATTATGCATTGGTAAGAAGAAATGAAGTTGTGAAACATATGACAATGTGGATGAAACTGGAGGACATTATGTTGAGTGAAGCAAGCCAGACACAAAAGGACAAATACTGTATGATTGCGCTATTATGAACTAAATATAAAGTATAAAGTCGTGGAATTAATAATTAGAATATAGATAACCAGAAAATAGAAGGAGGATAGAGAATGGAAAGTTGAGGGATAATTTGTGCAGAATAGGTAAAAAGGTTGTTTGTAAATCTTCAGAAATGAATAAAAATGGTGAAAACATATCATGGTGTTTGTAACTAGCAGAGCTATTACACTGTATAACACTGGTTGAAAGGGAAAGTCTAAGGTCATGTAGATTACTAGAAGGAAAGCTAAAAACTGTAAGATGGGACTGTATAAGATAGTAAAACCTCATGTAAAACATGAATATGGGTGATATTGCATATATAAGTTTTTACAAAATATAAATACAAATATACTAAGAAAAGGAAACAGAAAGCAGCTATATATAGCAGGGGAAGCATAGAAAGACTGAGAGGTGATGACTTTTGTTTGCTTTTGTTTATTATTTATATTTTTTATTGGAATAATAAAAGCACTTTAAGAATGATTGAAGTGATGAATGAATGCACAAATATGTTATTATACAGAACACCATTGATTGTACACTTTGGATAGATTTTTGCTTTATTAATATGTATCAATAAATTGATTTGTTAAAAAAAAAGATAGCTGGCCAGCATGCTAATATTAGAAGACCCAATCTAAAATGTATACGGAAAGGTAAGTTGTAAGTCAAATCAAGTATTGATCAGTAGCTCATGTATCTGAGTGAAAAATCTCCTTATCAATCCAGAATTTTGTGAAGGTATGACATTTCTTAAGGGGGGTAAGTCAAACATTCACTGCAGACAACAGAGTCATTTCGGTAATAATAATAATAATAATAATAATAATAATAATAATAATAGCTAGAATTTTTAAAAGTACTATTTATATGCCAGGAACTTTTCAAAGTACTTTTCATCTATCATCATATTTTAATCCTCATGGCAAATTTATGAAACTGATATTATAAATTTGAATATGGAGGCAAAAAGTGATTGAGTTGCTCAAATATCCAAAACAAGCAAGTTGTGGAGCTAGGATTTGAAACTAAATGCCCTGAATCAAGTAGACTCCATAATAATAAGTACAAAGCAGGGGTTCTTAACCTTTTTTGTTCCATGGACCCCTTTGCCAGTCAGATGAAAACCACAGAGCCTTTACTAAGTCCACACTATACTGAGTATTATTTAGTAAATATATC
>PVKH010040349.1:0-11079 GCA_004027955.1 Chaetophractus vellerosus | reverse complement strand
AGCGGGGAAAGCCGCGCCTGTGCAGTGACCGGCCTCGGCGTGTCGCCGCAACGGGGGGGAGGGGAGATATGCAATAAAATAAAATAAATCTTTAAAAGAAAAAGAAAGTTGTCCAATACAGTCCACCCCTTGGAGCCCTCAGATCCATTTGTGCTCACAACAAATCCAAGCTGTTGCCAATTCCTCTTCAAGGCTGTGGCCATGAGATATATTTTTTAAAATTCTTAGAACTGTAAGCCCTAGTTACACACATTAGTGGCCAAAATGTGTATCTTCATATTTATTTGCCTTTCCTCCCTAATTTACTCCACAGCCTATATTTCTATTCCCTGGGTTCTCTTTCCAAATAAACTCACTGTCTGATATTCTTTGTCTCAGACCTTGCTTTTAGTAGAATCTAGGCTATAATGGAGAGATGTCTGAGTTGACTAAAATTAAAAACCTGTGATGGGGTTTTAATTGTTCTCTGTAATTATCTAATAGAATAAGACCAGATATAGCTCTTCCAGGCTCTCCAAGCTTTCAACAAGTGGAAGGAAAATATTCTTTGGCAACAAAAAAGACGTACCTGACAAGCCACACTTGAAAAAAAAGGTAATATTCTAATTGATTAAATGTGAATAATGAGTTAACCACTGTGCAGGTGAGTTGAGGGTTTATAAAAAGTACAGAAAAAGAAAAATGCAGGAGAGAAAAGACAAGAAAAGACTGCTGCAGCTTTGGTGATTAGAGTAACTAAAATAGATAAATCCAAAGGGAAGCAAATAGCCTAATACAGTGGGGAAGAAGAAAGTCATAGGGAAAAAAAAAGATGGAAGCCAGAGCATAGCTTGTCATAACAAAAATGTTATATAAAGTTTACTATATGCCAAGCACTATTTAAATGTTTTATATATGCAAAATTATAACATCTCTATGTGGTATCCCCATTTTATAGATGCACATAGAATTGAAATAACTTGCCTAAGGTCGTTCAGTTAGCAAGTAACAAACTTGGACTTTGAACATCAGAAGACAGACTCTGGAGTCTACTATTCTACACAGATCCATAAAGCAGTGTCCAGTATCTTAATGTTATTTCCTGGTAGGGGAAGGGTGGAAAAGACAAATTTAGTGATGTATGGTTATTTGTGTGAGGGATGGAGAGCAAATGTAACTGGACTTTCAAACTAAATTGTTCTTAAAGGAAAAGCAATCTATTTTGTTGGGGTTGGGATGTCAGTGGAGTAAAGCAAACAGATTCCTGGACTATATTTCAAAGGCGTAATATAGTCACCCTAAAGGCACACAAATCAGAACAATCTGGCACTTGAGTAATTAGAGGAATTTAAAATTCCCTACAAACTGGAAGCATGCTCAAGCTGCTTCTGAATACAATCCAATGTTGTTCTTCTATCCTTCAAATCACCACAACTCATCTCCACACTCACAAATCAATGTTCCCACCTCACCCAGGGCTCACATGGTTCCTCTCTCACACCTCTGCCTAGCTAGGTGAAGGTCATCTCCTCCACATGCCTTCCCCACCATGACCTTCATAGGAACAACTATAATCTATATTAAGTTCCTGTAGTATTGTGTTCTGTGACTGGTAAGACCCTTATGTAAATCAGGGTATGTGCACGTCTGATTTACCCCATAGATCGTAAGCACCATGAGGGTAAAAACTGAATTTGAATGCACCTTTGTATGCCCAGTGCTTAGCACATAACCAGTAACATAACTGGTTATTTAATAAAGATTTATTGAATGATTCATCTGTTTCTGATAAGTCTTCTATAGTGTCAGCTATTTGTGCATCACAGCCCAGAACTGATATTCACAATATTGACCCTGAGCCATAGGAAATTATAGCTGTATTAGTTTTTGGAAGGCAAACATCATATTAAAGTACATATTTTATAAATAAGTTACATTTATATCAATAATCATTGAAAGGCTAAACCTTGGCCAGCTGGTAAATTCAGATATTCAAGCTACTCATTCCCTGAGAGATTTTTATGGTCAAGCTTTCACTTTATTCTAGCATCTCCCAAAGCCATCATAAAATATAAATAGTTCTTAAAATATAAAAATTTTCTGTGATCAAAGGAGTATGAAAACTACTGGGTAAAATAAAAAGTGTTTTTTTTTAAACTATAGAATTCCTCAAAGCATTTAATACATTAATTTCATTCCTTGTGAATCTCTAAGAGAGGGAGAGAATGTGGAAGATTTTATTCTTCTGAATATTTTATAGGGCCAGTATCCTAGGGAACACACTTTAGGAAACATTGCTCTTTTACATAATTCAAATATTTTAGGAATTATGACTGATCTCCATTCATATGCCATTAGTGCAAATTCATTGGGTTTTAATAAATCATTTTATCATACAAATTCAAATGATTATAAAGATACTAATATTGTGATATAAAGTAGTCTTAAAATACTTAACATTAGATTTGTCTAAAAGGGACAAGAAACCCAACACTGAATTAAACAAGAAAGTGTTTTCTTTCTCTTTTATATCAAAATCCCAAAGTAGGTGGTCCAGGGCTAGTCTAGAACATGCTAAATGTAACCTCCCCTCCAGAAACTATCTCATGGTCTAACCTTTATTAGTGATGATAAGACACAAATTAGGATATCTGAGATGTCGAAAAAGTAACATCATTTGACATTTCACTTGGGAGCAGTAACAGAGAAATAAGTCTGATACTCTGAAGCAATTGGAAACTGGTAGTGTATAGGAAGTTGTTTAGGGCTAAATATTCACCCACATTGTGGTTATATACATTAAATGTCAAGATCTTTCCATTTGAAATCTCATGGTAAAACAAAGAAGACTAAGAAAGTCACTACATTTCAGTTAATTACTTTTAACAACCTGTGACTGTGTATTACATCTGATGTTTTGTGGTCTAAATAAAGTGTACTCTCTTAAAAAATAAATCTATAAATGAGCCTAGCTATTTATGTTCTGAAAAGGAGCAAAGTTCATATTATTCCAGGAACTACCATGTGTCATTTTATATACATATATCACCAAAAGAGAAAACACCCACTTGAGAACAAACTAATTTTCAGTTTCAAAATTGCTGTTGCCTTGACTGGTAGGGCAAATTGAACTGTTCCCACCACAATAATACTATATCGTGTATGAGATAGCCCCCCGGGCTCACACTGTGCATTAGCCTGCAGTTGATCAATAGCTGCTATGTGTGTACACATACATGCTACACCCCTGCCATGTTCTATCATTTTGACATTTGACAAGAAAATCCCTTTACATTCTAGAACATGAGGTCTGATGAAGACCGACTCACCACTTACACTCTTCTTTCTGGGCCTTGCTCAACCAGTTATGTCCCTTCAATGCTCTGTCTTCCTTCAGCCTCTCCCTCTGTGGAGGTATCTCCATTTTAGGCAACAAGCAACTCAAGTCTCTCCCACTGCAATAGTAAAACGACTCTCTTGCTCTTATATGCTCCTCCTCCTATTTTCCTCTCACTTTCCTTCACTTTTCATACAAATTTCTCATAACACTAATCTATGTTACCCCACTCCATTCCCTGTTGAATCTGACTTCAACCCCACGGGAATATTTTTTTCCCAAGGCATCACTGATCTGCTAATCACCAAACCTAAGGGATATTTTCAAATCCTTGTCTTAGTTATGTTATCTGTGGCATCTGATACCGTTGGCTATTTTCTCCTATTTGAAACTATTCCATAATGTGGTTGCTATGATGTCACACTCCCCTAATTTCCCCCTATTTCTTTTTTCATTCTTTCTCAGAATGAAATTCTTGTCAGAATTTCCCAGAGTTCCATCCTTGATCATCTTTTCTTTTCAGTTTAAATACCTTCCCTGACTGGTGAAACTACTGCCATGTTTTTACCATGTGTGTATTGATAATTCCCTAGTCTATGCCTTCAGTACAACCACCTTCTGAATTCCCCACAAGAACTTCAAACTCAACATGTCCAAAATGAATAATTTACCTCTCCCCAAGGTGCTCCTCCTCATGCTTTCCTGATAAGAGTCAGAAATATCTTCACCCTCTTAGTCAAACCCAGGACTCAATTTTAATTTATTTATTTCTCTCACCAACCATATCTAATTAGTTAACAGGTCTTACCAACTTTTCTCCAAAATTTCTCTCAAATCCATCCCAAAGAAACCTTTTTATCTAAGTGATTATATTCTCTTGTAATCTCTATAAGAGACTCCTAACTCATCTCCCAGCCCCCAATCTTACTTACCTCAAATCTGTGTCCCATGCTGTTACCAGAAACCTCTATCTAAAATGAAAACCTGGCTCTCTCCTCATTGAAACTTATGAGAATTTCCAGGATAAATTTCCAGCATGGGTTACAAGGTCCTGCATGATCTGGCTCCTGCCTCCCTTTCCAGGCTTACCACCTGCTGCCCACTTCATAATCCAGTACTTTGTGCTCTTGCAGCACTGAATTACTTGTAAATCTCTGGACACACCATGGTCTTTCACAACTCAAAATCTTTGTTGATACTCTCTTCTCTTCCCTCCCTGCTCCCCATCCATCTGGTAAGTCTTATTCATCTATCAAAACCCTTCAGGCATCAATCTCTCTGAAGCCCTCCCTAAAGCCCCGGGCAGAGTTAATCACTTCCTGATCTACTGTTTCTCTGCCTTGTATATACTTTATCATTGCACTATTGCTCTCTATTATAATTATTTATCTGCATGTTTGATCTCCCCCAAATGAACTGTAAGTTTCTCAATGGCAGGAACCATGTGCTATTCATCCTTTTATCTCCAGCATCTAGCATAATTATCCCTAGTGCCTTGGCATTCAGGAAATGTTTGTAGAACTGAACTGAAGTGCACTCATGGTCCTCAGAGTATATTTTGTTTTCTTTAGAAAAATAATAGGCTTTAAATTATATCATAGGGCCTCCAGTTCAAGAAGACATAATAAGCTCATATGTTTATTCCCCCTCCTTATCAAAAAATCACAATGTACAAAGGGAGGATGATTTAAGAACTAAACTGAGAAGAGGGGGGCAGAGTCTTTAGAAAACTAGAGATTTTGACTAAGTTTTAGAAAATTGAAAGTGAAAGGGATCTATTGGAGAATAAACCAAAGACAGGGTTGTTTGCAGAACAAAAGTAGGAGATTTTTCTCCTGATGGTAGAGCATAGAACAAAATTATAGAGAATATTATAAAATAGGGCAAAACTCTACTCCCCAATAGGCCAAGGCTAAAAACCACTACTTATAGCTAATGAAATCAGAGTGTGTGCCTGGGAATGGTGTACACTCAACAAAGCTGCCTGCCTGATTCTTGCCAGCTCCTTATCTACTCACACTAAAGAACCCTGACATTCCATACACATGGCACATGAAGCTCATAATAAGACCTTCCATTCAGGGGAGGGAACAGAATTTGACAAGGTGGAGAAAACCCAAGTTAGCTCTCTATAATTAAGATATTCACTTATTCATATTTATTAGTATCTGACTCAGAACCATGAGACATTTAAGGAAAAACAACAACAGAAGAAGAAGAGAAGAGGAAGAGGAGGAGGAGAAGGAGGGAAAACCACAAGGAACAAAGAGAAAACTAACTCTGGAGAAAATACAGAACAGAAGAGACATTTAAAAGAATACCATAAAATATCCTAGGAAGGATTTGATGTATCCTATCTATAGAACAAAAAGAGACTGATGTAATTAATGATTCCCAGAGAACAAGAAAGAGTTCTTGAAAATTAAAAATATAAAGTAATTAAAATTTTAAATGTTAAACCTTAAACACCTGAACTTATGAAAATAACAATGAAAGGATTGGAAGATAAAGAGTTTTACGGTCCCAGAAGGTCTACCATATCCAAAAACAGATGAAAATAAAAGCTAAGTTCAGAGAGAACAACTAAAAGAATTCCAACATCCAACTAATTGAAGGTCCAAAGAGAGAAAACAAAGAAATCTTGATAAAATAATATAAGACCATACCCCAGAAATGAAATGAGATAAAAGTCCTAAAATTTAAAGAATCTACCAGGTACTAATCCAAAAGGATGAAAAATATTGACATTCACTCACATCTTGTAAAATTTCAAAATGCTCAACTGAAGTTTTTAAAAGCTTCTAGAGAGAGAGAAAAAAAAAAGATTGGTAGTAGATGCTAAAAGGCCCCAGAGTAATATCTTCAAAGTTCTGGAGGAAAATTTTGTTGAAGCTGCAATTCCATACATAGCAAATAAACAATTAACAGCTTATATAGTTGGAAGTCAAGAGATATAGTCTAAAGTTAGTGGGCCAAGATTTAGAAGTTTAGGTATTATTTAAAGTTTATAAAAGTAATAATAGAAGTACATGAAAAAATACCGGGCTGAAAATGGTCAAGATGAAGAGCAGGTATAGCACAAGGTAGTTTTAATTCATCACATTTCAATGCACATTATAGATAAATAAAATTTCAATTTGATGAATGAGGATAGAGAGGCCTAAGTATTAAAAACAAACACATAAGAGCAGTTTACTCTCGAAACCAAGACTAAAATAAGGAATAGAGGTAAAAGACTTTCTTTCTTTCTCCTCTCTCTCTCTCTCTCTCTCTCTCTCTCTCTCTCTCTCTCTCTCTCTCTCTTTCCCTCTCTCTCTTTCTTTCTTTCTTCTTGTTAAGATATTTGAATTTTATTAACATTTGGCTGAATCACTACCATCATTCTGGTGGCCTGTCTCCAAAGATGGCCACCATCCCTTCCCTCCCGGTACATGCATGCCACACCTCCATCAAGAGGCAGAGTGTAATCCTCTACTTCCTTGAACCTGGGTTGACTTGTGTCTGCTTTGGCCACATGGTGGAAATGATTCTATGGCACTTCTGGGCCTAGCCTTTCTGATTCCTTCTTCTTAGAACTCTGAGACACATGTAAGAGGGCTGGCACTTTCTGATTCTTTCTTCTTAGAACCCTGAGACACATAATCTACTCTGCTGGTGAAAAGGGCCACATGCAACACTGAGACACCAGACATGTGAGTACAGAAGCCATCTTAAATGCCCAGCCCAGCTGAGTTTTCAGATCATTCCAGCCCTAGTTGCATGCAGTCAACCCACATAATTGTGAAAGGTAAAAACCAATTCTTGTTTAAAGCCACTAAGATTTGAGATGGTTTGTTATGCAACAATAGTTAATAAAGACTGATATAATATGAATATTTATTATAGGTTATGTTATTAAGGTATCAAGATCTCAAACTAAACTCTTGCATTTGAGACATATTCTTTCTTAGTTTTTTGCTGAAATAGGCCAAAAATACACAGAAATGTTAGTACCAATTTTGGATATTAGAAAGGAGTATTACTTATTTCCCTGAAATATTAAGGAGCTTTCCTGAGAAACAGTGTGGGTGCTCATGGAAGGAACCTCTTGATAACTGCTACCCTCATGACTCTGTTGTCACTACTTCCATGACCCAGATCTAATGACTTTTGGGGTAATCTGACCTTGTAGCAACAAACGTCTGACAAGAATAAGAAAAGGAAGCAGAAACACGTCCACTTCATGGATTTGAAATGCTAACAGTAAAGCAAATTGTCAAAACAGTAGGAAATAAAGTATTCCTTGGTGGCCAGGAAAGCAGGAGCAAGAACTACAGTGGAGAAGATGGGCTAGGCAAAGTGACATCTGTATATTAAAGAAAAAAGAAAGAGGTGAATGAGGCTATAATTCCATCCTGGGAGTTCTGATGACAAACCACTCAGATTCTGACTTCATGGTACATGTTACCACCAGCACCCCTCAGTAGAATTATAGCCTTGCATTACAGGGCTGCTTGTCTGTTATTATGCTTAGAAGAGTTTAGAAAATATGCCCAGTGTTGTTGAAATAAGAGGTGGAGGCAGCCAGGCATAGCTTGCAATCAGTTCGCCCTGAAAGTGTTCCAGGACAGCTTTGATGGGCTGAAGTGGATGCCACATAGCCTTGTTCGTAGGCTATTTTCAAAGAGGTCCATCTTCCATTCGGTTTCATCTGTTCTTCACTGGGGCCCACAAATGTGATAGCCTCTAATTCCTTGCCACTAGCCATGGGGTATTTATGTACAAACTCATGGCAGTGGCAGCAATTCTAGAAGCAAACTAAACTACCAGCTTTTAGATCCAAACTTCTTATAAAATGACCACTACAAAATTGCCCTATTCTTTGAGAACTCTGACTTTTTGAATAGAACAAAGTAAGGTGGGTGGTGGGAGAGCTGTTGGGGGAGCAAGGAGATTAAGGCTTTGAAAAAGTCCTTTTAAGGGCTCTAGGCATGGAAAATTCCACCATCATGGATATTCTCTTATCTGGAATCACCTAAGAATGAACAGTTTGGTCAGAATCATAGCTCTCTCTTCCATTTAATTTCAGTGGACATTTATTTAGAGCCATAAACAATGGGACTCTCTGGATGTTATCCAGTAGAATTCATGACCAAATAAAGTTTGACTGTCTACAAGTGAAGAGGTAGAGGACCATGGACAATTCTTATCAAACCTTAACCTGAATCGGTCCGTTTTCATCTTTATTCTCTACTCCTCCCAAATTCTTAGCATTGTATTCTAAATAGTTATTCCAGAAATTGAAGGAATATATGAATGAGTTGTTTATATGTCTGTATGTGTGTATGGATGGATACATGGACAGATGTTCAAGTTTATAACCAAGAACTTCAACAGGGATAGAAGAACATTGATGGTCTACGTCATAATCACAGTTTTGATGCATGTCCATCCTCATATCTTCACCTGTGGCAGACATTTCTTATAGATCATGGCATTTTTTTTCACAGAATCTTCAGAATAAAGCCTTTCAATCATCATAGAAGAGCACCTGAGATAAATTCTCTTATTATAAATATCCCGAACCAATAACATTTTGCCTCCTATGTAAGTCCCATTGCAGTAATCCAATTTGGATATAAACTAGATGATGAGATTGTTCAGCTTTGATGATGAGGACACAGTTTCCTGCTCACACTGAAGTGCCTTTTGCATTTTGTCCCAACTCAGGATGTCTGTGGGTGCCTGAGAAATGATTCAAGGAGAGCTCCCACGATACAAACTGTTCTAATATCCTACCAAAAAAAAAAAAAACTACACCTTTCATTAGGCCTCTGAATCCAGTAATAAAATAATTTCTTCTTATCTATTACTTCTGCCAATTTAGTTCAATACAGCAAAGAGTGGCAAAAAAACACAAATGGATAAGTAGGGAGTTGGATTTGGCAGAAAGGAGGCAAATACTTGACATCAATTGCAAAACAGGAAACAAAGACAATTCAGAGAAATTTAAACAGCTGTTCTTAAAGTTACTTTCATGTACAATGGGACCATCACAGACTAATCCTAAATACTGTAAAAGTCCACATTCAGGATTTTTTAAAAAAGAAAATAAATAACAGCTTTCTGCAATACCAGTTTTCAGTTATTGAATTAATATATAGAAGCTCTTCAATTAGCGTCATGCTCATGGGTAGAATGAAAAATATTAGCAGGACTTTGGGTTCTTGGGGTCCCACTTCTGCCTATGAGAGTCAAGAGCTTTGCTTCCAGAGCCAGATACAAAACTTTGAAGCCTAGCTTTACACCTTTCATAAATGCTTCTTGTTGGCTTGATTCCTATTTCAGACTTTAATTTGCTAACTGACACAGAATATTTTTGCATTACATTCCATGATTGTTTTTATTGGAATATAAGAAAGCTCTTGATCTTTGACTAGTGGTCACCTCTCTCATAATAAAGGTTTTTCAGGTGATTCAAATTTTCTAAGTAGGTGAACATTTCACCATACAAATTGGCTAAAACATTTAATATGGGTGTTGAAAGTAGGAATCCCTTACCAGCTGTGTTACCTTGGGCATATTACTTAACCCATGTGTGTCTCAGTTTCCTTATTTGTAAGGTTGGGATAACATTATTATATACCTAATAGGGTTGTTGTAAAGATCATAAAGCCCTTAGAACAATAGAAGTTCTTATCTAGGATAGCTTCACTCACATGTCAAATAGTTGGCGGCTCTTGACTAGGGCAATGGCAGTGACTAAGGATGCATGACTCTCATTACCCAGCAGGCCAGCGCAGCCTTGTTTTCCTGGTAGTGCCAGGAGGTGAGTGGAGGCTTATGTTTGGAACTAGCATGCCATCATTTCTACCACATTCTGTTGGCCAAGCAGTTCATAAGGCCAGTCCAGAATCACAAAGGGGCAAAATATATTTGACCTCTTAATAGGAGGAAATGCAAATTCACATTATGAAGGGCAATAATACAAAGAGGTTGGAGAACTGGGGACATTTTTGCATTTAATCTACCATACATGTTCTTAGGATAAATTTTAAATCCTTACTATGGATTAAGAGGCCTTCCACCCCCTACCTCTCTGGTTGCTCTTTGCTTCCCTTTCACTCTTCCTTGTGGCCTGTAATCCAGGTACACTTGCCTTCTTGTTGAACATGTTGAGTTTGTCACTATCTCAGAGTCCTTGCCTGCTCTTCTCCTACTTGGAACAGTCCATCTCCATTATTGTCACAAGACTGTCTTGTCATATTTTGAGTGTTGTCTCAAAAGTAATATTCTCAAATCCTTCCTTGAACACCCCAGTTAAACTACCATCTTTAGTGAGTCTCTATCACATTCCTTTATTTTACTTTCCTGATAGCCCTTATCTATACCTGAAATTATCTCTCTTTTTGCCTATTCATTTTTTTTCACATTCAATTAAAGGGCAGGGAGTCTGTCTTGTTCACTATTGCCCCCTCCATTGCCTAAAACCATTTCTGACACATAGGAGGTACTCAATAAATATTTGAGAGCTAGTCAGCTGTAGAGTAAAAACCATTAGTGTAGAGTGAAGACATAGGTTCATCTCCATTAGCACCTACCTAGCTGCTGAAACTTGAGCATGTCCCACCACATCCCTGGACCTAAGTTAGCTGCACACATCAAAGAAAAGGAGTGGAAAAGATATTCTATGTTCCCTTCCAACTCTCCATATAGCAATTCGCTGTGCCATAAAAATGAGTTCATGACATGCTTGATCAGTTCCTGCCTACCTCTAGTCTTTC
>PVKH010040348.1:0-11074 GCA_004027955.1 Chaetophractus vellerosus | reverse complement strand
AAGGCCACCTCACTTCACTAGGTGGTCCAAAAGAATTTATGGTGGTGGGTCATATTGGAAAGAGGAATAAGCAGAAGGTCTTATGGAGAGATAGACAAGACTTCTGAAGGGATATGAGGAAGCAGACGCTGGAATTTAGGAAGAAAGTCATGTGTAAATTTGTATTTGGAGTTAAACGATATTGCTATTATATGCCAGATCACTTCTGAGATGTTCCAAGTAGTCATAAGTTTCCTTCTCGAGCTCATTAGTTAATTTCCTAATACCTAAATCTAACAATTTTCACTGTCCAATACATAGTAGACTCTAAGATAACAATAGATGATACAATCATAAAATCCCACTTCTAGCTCACCATAAGTATAGAGTCTAGGGGAAAAAAATATTCAATCTATAGGGAGCTATTTATATACCAGGTGTTGGGTTAAACTTTTAATATACATCATTTCATAGTCTTTACATTGAATTGATGTTAAGAATATAATTTTCATTGCTATCATTACTATTTTAAACATCTAAGTTGAGGAAAATGAGGTTTAGAATTCTTCAGAAATTTACCAAAAGCCCCAGAGCAAATGAGTAGCCATGACTTAGATCCCTTATCTTTCAATGAAAAATGACAATGTCCTTTGTCTTTTATATTATAATTTGATTCAATGACATCATATATAATTAAATTAAATACAATATTATAATTTTTATCTTAAAATATTTTAAACAAATACCAAATTTCAAGTGACCGTGAGGATCGGTCAAAAAATTCTTCCTAGCACGTTAGGATGGAAGAAATTCTTGTTATTTGACTATTTTTCCTTTATTGGATAAATGTGGATTGAACAAATGTTATAGTGTCAAGAGCAGGTTACTTCATGCAATTATCTGGTATCTCAGAAGTAATCTTTTATCCACAAGACAAAGTCTATATAGTTTTATTGATAGTAGCATATAATGGAAGCATAACATTACCAACTACGTTCCTATATATTCTAAGCCATGATATTTATTCTTGCTTGAAATATTATAAAACTGAAAATAGCATAAGAATATTTATAAGTGTATTGATAGGTCCCAAAATGAGAGAAGGAAAATAAAATTGGATGATGAAATTGTCAGGTGTTGTGTTATGAAATATGTAGTATACAAATTTTGGTGGGGGTCTTTATAAACCTCACAGAATTAGTGCAAGTAGTAGAGAAACAGGATTACCTTTGTTCATAAGAACAAAGCCCAAACCTATATTTCAAAACTGTCTATGGATAACTTCTCTTACTGCTGATCTCATCCAGACTCACTGGGCTCTAACAGGATAAATGGCACTGGCATTGCTAAATCTACAAGTATGAAATCTTTGCTGCCCCTAGTGCAAAAACAATGAAATTACCATCTCAGCTTAGCTGTATATAGGACTCACACTGAAATAACAGTCTCCCACAGTAGCATATTTGGCATACTAATGAGTGGTATAGGTCTTACTTATGCCACTCGTGGCAAGGGTGTTTGGGAAATATAAGCTTTTTTTATTCTTTATTGGTAAGTTAGGTAACACTCTGATAGGACTAAAAACACATTAGACAGTGTTCAGAACTTTTAAGGAGTCACAAACATTAGAGATCTCCACCTATATGACCACTGATGGTTACTTCAGATATAAAAGGCAGGAAGATTCCCCCTCCTCATCACACAACAATGGGAAGAAGTGATCATGTTGTGACTATGGAAATTGAATTTGGTTCAACCTCCCTTTGTCCAAACCTCAGAAGAGTAGAATAGAGTAGGACAGCAGTTTTTTAGGATTTCTATTTTAAATTAATTAAAGATTAATACCTCACCAGCTGAAGGATAAAAATATAAACAACAAAAAATATCATTATAAATGGGTCTAAAAATAGGTGAGACCCAATGCAGCATGCAACATAAATGAGGAGAAAGTGAACAATCTGAGAAACTCGATTTAAATATATGAAAAGGTACTGCTGAAGCAAATGGTGACTCTGATTTGATATAGGTAGGAAATATTAGATACAGGCAGAGGATAACTTGCCATTTATATATGATAAACATCCAGATGAC
This sequence comes from Chaetophractus vellerosus, assembly GCA_004027955.1. Taxonomy (NCBI): domain Eukaryota; kingdom Metazoa; phylum Chordata; class Mammalia; order Cingulata; family Chlamyphoridae; genus Chaetophractus; species Chaetophractus vellerosus. The sequence continues at coordinate 9,004 of PVKH010040348.1, read as the reverse complement.
ATTTTATTCTATTCATGTCCTTTCTATTTTTCTTTAATATTATGTTTATTATAAAATTGTAGACATACAACTATGAAAAAGAATTTGGGAGATCTGTATCACCTTATATAGAGCTAATGGGACCTGATATTTCTCAGATATTTTGTAATGAGTAAAGTGCAAAAGATGGTCTATATTATGTTATGTTTTGTCACTTATAAGAAAAAATGAAAACAAGGTGAAAAAGAGTAATTGTGAAAAATGAAACATAAGAAACAAACCCCAAAGCAAAGAGACTGATTGCACCTAAGTGGTGTTTGGACAGAATCAGAGACTAGGAACAGAACTGAAAGGATGTGTGGGGAGTGTTACTGCTATGAATATTCATTTTGTAAAGATTTCATTTTAGAAACCATAATAAGACTATATATATTCAGGATATTTTCAACAAAGGAGGGGGCAAAACATAAAATTGAAAATTATGGGCACAAATAGATTTAACTTATGTCAAATATATAATAAAACAATTAAAAAGTTTAGTGAAAATTGACACAAGCAACTTTTGATCACAGTAATTTGAATATATAACATGAGAATAAAGAAAAATACTTGTTCTATAAAAAATTTTAATTCTAGTGAGTTTGTTTTACATAGTCCTATGGTTTGCAATTTTGAAGGTATATTGAGTGTATTTTAGAATTGAGCAAACAAGAAAAGGAACAGTGAATAAAGTTGCCAGGTTTCTCTGTATTTGAGAGTTAAGCTAGAAATATGGAGTGAGGAAGGCTAGAATAATTGTTTTTTGGAACTGGCATTGAAGATATCTGTATGAAAAACTGGCTATATATTTATTACTTGAGATATTTTAAAAATATATTTATCTATTTATAAGCATCTACAAATATGTATTTATGCAATTATATACATATAAATATAAACATATTTTTATGCATATACAAATGTGTTTTCCTTGTATCTGTCTTTTTTTTATTATTATATATCCCCCTCCCCTTTCTGCCTGTTCCTGCTGTGTTCATTTTTGTGTTCTCCTGTGTCTGCTTGTCTCCCCCCGCTGTTGGGTCCCACTGAGTCAGCTCACCACATGGTGGCCTGCCTGCTCATGGCAGCTTTCTCTGCTTCTGTCTGTGGCAGCTTGCCTTCTCGAGGTGGTCTGCCCGCTTGAGGAGGCCCCGGTACCTGAACCCGGGGCCTCCCATGTGGTAAACCGGAGCCCTACCAATTGAGCTACAGCTGGTTCCTTAAGGGATCTAGAAACAATGACACTACAGTAGCAATAAGCAAAACTAGTTCCAAAATCTTGGTGTCAACTGAACATTAGGTACTAAAAGGGTTCAGGACTCATTGAAGATATGACTTATTCCAGAAATTGAAAGTACATGATATTCTGGAACATCGTATTGAGCCAGAAAGTAAATATGTTCAAAGAATGCTGGGGGCATGCTGAACAGAAGGGACAATGTGAAAGGAAACCCAATGACCAAATATGGAAATTTTAATCATTGTGAGAATTATAGTAACAGATTCTAAACCAATGAAAAAAATAAAAATCAGGACATATATGAATTTATGAGTAATACACAAATAAGGGAGGAGTTAAAACTCTTACTTTTGTAGAGGAATAACTGGAAAACACAGAAGAAATGATGGAATTAGAAAATAATCATTAGAAACACATCATTATAACAATTGATTCAAACAAGCATCATCAATGGACACTAAAGCTAATGGGAAAATTTTGATGAGGATCAGAATATTTACATAGTCTCAAATTATCTCCCTCCAAAACCTTTATTATTTACAAAGGAAAAATGGTAACTACAGAGAGGAGAACTTGGCAGATGCCACCCTAACAAAGTTATCTATGTTAATACCACCAGTGATGGGGCATTCAACCTCATCTACCACCTGATATTTAGGACTTAGGACTCAGCACCATTTTAGTGGTAATACTACCCAAAATGAACACCTTGAGTTAAACATGAGGAAACTTCAGACAAACCCAAATTGACAGACTCTACAACTTCTTTTTTCTGTATTCTTAAATAATGTCAAAGTCATGGAAGACAAAGAACAATTATAGTATAATAAGGACAAATGAGAGTTTTAGAAACAGTGCAGAATTATGCCCCAAGACAGAATGAGTGCTTATAAGTGATGTCAATGAGATTTTAGTATTACTCTTGAAATGATTTAAGGCTTTTGAAATATTGTGATGGAAGGAATGCATTTTGCATATGGAAAGAAAATGTATTTTGGGGGTCCAGAGGGTGGAATGTTCTGTTTTGACTTTTTGGTGGATCAAGAAAATCCTGTTTATAGTGAAACCATCCCTGTGCCTGTTAACATGTTTTATGTGGAATTTCATAATAAGTGCAGCAAAGAGCTCATGACCATGGAATTCAATGGTTATCATATACTTGATCACTCAGAAAGAACTGGCATCAAAGAATTAAGGAATGGAACGCAGAAGACTACTTTATGGCTCCCTTGAGTGACAAGGTCTTCATTTCCTGAATTTTGGCATGAATGTATGAAAGTGGAACAGCTCCTCTCACTATTACAATTAAATTCCCACTCATAAATCGTTTCCTTCCTATCCTCACAACTTTGATCATTGCTGTTTGCTTAGGAACGATGCATCCACCATTTAGACAAATCCATTAATTTTGAAATTAACACTATCAGCCATTTCAGGTTTTGTCTATGGAACATGCTCAGCTACCAGTCCTGTAGATTAATATCTGAGAAAATAATTCTAATAGAAAGCAGCAGGACTTCAGGAGAATCTACCTAGCTGATGAATGTATAAATACTAAGCTTGGATATAATGATAGAAAGGCAAAACATTTGATTTAAGATCATTCTCTGCTTGGATATTGCCAAGGCAGGGTTCATTACTAGATAAAATACGCTGTATTTCTCATTCGTCTGCCTTCCTAGTTTGGGAAGATCCAGGAAATCCACAGAAGTAGTGCTTTACATTCAAGTTGTTCTTACTATGACATACAGTGATATGAAGATTTCCAACATGCTGGGTAGGAAAAAGTCACTTAAAACAGAGTGAGGGCTAATGCAGTAGATGAATTTGTGTACCAAAAAGGATAAATAGAAGGTATAGACTAACACTGTGCAACCAAATAACTTTCTATTAGTCCTGTAACACCACCTATATGTAGGTGTGTGATTATGTAGTGTTCCATTCCAAATTCAGAGTGCATATTTAAACCAGATTTCAAATTATGAAATTTCTAGTGTTTATTTGTGATACTTTGCTAGATTAAGGGACATATTCTGGTACTTTATTACTGCCATGATCTACTCTTTAAATTTTCTTATAGAAAATAAACTGTCTTTTGCCCTGTGCACTGTCATTTAATGAATGAATAATCATAGAAAACAGGTAGGTCTGTGAATCCTAAGTAGACATAAAACAAGGCTATATTATCTTGACAAAATTTAAGTCACATTATTGTATCTCATTTTCTCATTCACAATTTAGGGTAATTATAAAAGCATTCAAGAGAATACATAAAACTGTGGTATAGAGTCTGCAGCCAAGGATGATTACTGCATTATTTTAATTCTGCCATTTTGTTTATATGTTCCCATATTTAGAAAAGGGAAAAGTGCACGCATGTTTTTTTTCCAGAATTTTATTGCTGTTGCATTCAAGTGAATTTCTATTCATTTTCTTTATAATTCTGTAAAAAATGAAAATAAATTCCAGTTTTCATTTAAAACTCTTAAGACAATTGTAGGGTACCAAAAACTGTATTATATACTCTAATCAATAAAAAAAGAAATGGGTATGTGATTGGAATAATTGGCTTCTATTCACTAAAATATATTAGTTGAAGGTGGGTGATGATTAGGCTAATAATTCAACTCAGTCAGGTAATTGTACCCAGTTGTTTGGTCAAACAAGCCCTGGGTTAATTGTAATACAAGGACATTTATGGACTTTAGTCATATTTAGTCACCAGTGATTACATCTAAAATCAACCAAGAAGATTGCCATCAGCAATTACTGATGTTTTATCCAATCAGTTGAGTGCCTTAAAAGGGGAAATGATTGCTGCATTCGCAGAGAATTTTTACCTTGACTTCAGATGGCCAATATCTCTAGGGAACTCTTCAATGACCTTCATTGGAGCCCCTGGTTTGCAGCCTGCCTGTGGAATTTGGATTTATGCATTCCACTGTCATGTGAGAGAATTTTATGAAGTCTTATACTATTTACAGATATCTCCTGTTGATTCTATTTCCCTAGAGAATCCTAACTAATACAGCGTGGTACCAGAATTGTGGTGGTTCTTGAGGAACAGAATCTTAAACATGGGATTTCTGAAGTGGTTCCGAGAGTTTTGCAATTGGCTCTCTACTCCAATTAGACTCAAGGACACTAGTGCATTCCTTTCCAATAGTCAAGAGGCCATTAACAGTCCATGGAATGAGTTGGCAGTGGAGATACACAAAATATCATCACTGGGGTCCCCTGCTTCCTTGCTATAAGAGGCAAGGATCTGCATGAGAGTGTTTTCACCATCTTAACAGATTTTGTGAAATGAAAGGCTACAAAGATGTTAGCTGGCTTTTCACAGATACTCTGTATAAAACTACAAAAGAAAGGGATGAACTAAAGGCTTCAAATTTGCAAATTAAATACTACATGAATGATTTGGAAGTTTCTATGTGTTCTGTGAAAGAAAATCTTGTTTAATGCAGCCACAGACTTGAGATTTCTGAAAATCAGACTCTGACTCCCATTGTATGACAAGCAGAATTACAAAGGAAATTAAAATCTCAACCGTGCACAGCATCTGTTTTTAAAGTGAGAGCATTCATTGGAAAGAGTGGAACCCTGAGTATTTGGTTGGAGACATATGGGATGATGATTACATCAGTGGGGACATTGGAACCCCAAATTCTGTTGAGGCTTTTCCAGATAAACCTGTGATGGGCTACCCTGTGGAGAACATGCAATGTCAACCCTGTATCATCTTGCCTCTAACCTGCACCAGGGATTCTGGACTTCCTCCCAGACCTGAGGCAGGTAACAGTCAAACACCAGCATGTACTGCCCAACCTCCACCCTGGCCCTGAATTTCTCAGTTGCCTTCCAAAGCCTGCCTGAAAAGATTAATCCTGTCTCACCAGAAGAAAATCCAAAGAAATGCCCTGAGGTCAGTAGTTTGCAAGGCATTTCTAATCCTTCTTACCCAAACCCACCACAACCTTTCATTATGAGACCCATTATTAGACTAAAATCACACACACAAAAAAACCCTAAGGACAAATACAAAATGTTTCCCATGAGGAAGTAACATTTAGTCTAAAGAATTGCATGAATTTTCCAACTTATATAGACAGAAATCAGGGGAATATGTGTGACAATGGATACTAACGGTATGGGGTAATGGTGGAAGGAATATAGAGTTATATTAGGCCGAATATATTGACATGACATGGGCCCACTAAGTATAAATGCTGGATTCAATGCTGTGGCTTGAGGGCTTAGAAAGGGCTCTACCAGTTTCTTTTGGTAGCTGATTTAAAATTGGACCAAAATATTGCCTAGCACGTTGAGTTTGAGATGCCTGATTAACTCTGGTATACAGTAGAAGAGGGAATTCAAGGCCTTAGAGAGATTGGGATGCTGGAATGGATTTATCATTTAAGACCTGCCCACCCACCCTAGGAATTTCCAGAGGACCTACCTTTAACCATGAGTGTGAGGAATAAATTTGTAAGACTACCTACACCTTCTCTGTAATGCTCTGTGGTTGCTCTTCACTGTAGTCCAGATATTACTGTAGGAACTGCTGTAATGGAACTAGAATCCTTAAACATCATTGGGATGATTGGATCTTGGGTCAGGTAAAGTAAACTATGGGCAGTTAATCACCAAAGAAAAGATGGTCATGGCTACTGTAATGAAAGGCAACTCAACGCAGCAAACAAGAGTCTGAGTTGCATAGAGTTATGGCATTCGCTAATAGATCATAGGGGTACCTAGAAGTGAAATACGGAGACATGGCCCTTTAACTAGTTCACAGACTTGGGAGAGTTTACAGACCCAGAGCTCCTTGAATGGGGAGGTCAGCCCCTTGGGGAAGGATCCTGTTACACTACCAAAGATTTATACTGTTAATCTTCCTCCCAGATTTTTCCAAAGAGAACTACAGTGTTTTACCAGTGTAACTGTGCACTTGGGGAAAGGAAATGATCAGACAATTTGGGGATTATTAGATGCCAGCTCAGAAGTGTCATTAATTCCAGGAGATCCAAAATATCACTGTGATCTGCCAGTCAGCATAGGGGCATATGGAAGTCAGGTGACTGATGGAATTCTGATTCAAGTCTATCTCATAGTGGTTCAGTGGGTCCCTGGGCCCATTCTGTAGTTATTTCCCCAGTCCCAGATGAATAATTGGATTAGACATAGTAAATGGCAGAATCACCACATTGGATACCTGACTGAGTGAGGGCTATTATGGAAGGAAAGGCTGAGTGGAAACCATTAGAACTGCCTCTGCCTAACAAAATAAATAATAAATCAAAAAACAAACTGTATCCTGGAGGGATTGCAGAGATTAGTGCCACCATAAAGATCTGAATGATGCAGGGGTGGTGATTCCCACTGCATCCCCATTCAACTCTCCCATTTGGCCTGTGCAGAACACAGATGAAACTTGGAGAATGGCCATAGATTATTATAAACTTAACCAGGTGATAACTCCAATTGCAGCTGCTGTCTCAGATATGGTATCATTGATTGAGTAAGTCAACTCATCCCCTGGTAACTGGTATGCAGCTATTGATCTGGCAAATGCTTTTTTTCTCAATTGCCATTAGTAAGGACCACCAGAAACAGTTTACTTTCAGGTGGCATGGCCAGCAATATACATTCACTGCCCTGCCTCAGGGGTATATCAACAGTCTAACCCTATGCCATAATACTGTCCAAAGCAGCCTTGATTATCCCTACCCCCCAGTGATATCACATTGATCCATTATATTGATGGTATCATATTGACAGGACATAGTGAGCAAGAAGTAGCAATGACTCTACTCTTATTGGTAAGGCATTTGCTTGAGTGAGGATGGGAGAAAAATCCTATAAAAATACAAGGTACTTCCTCCTTGGTGAAATTTCTAGGTGTCCAGTCAAGATATCATTTGTAGAAGTTTAATATTACTTATGAATTCCAAAAAAATAATTGATCATGTATGTAAACTGGTCTATTCATCTGGGCATGATACCCTTTGATCTTATTAGATAGAGCTGAGTTGCCCTTGATTAAATTATGTTAAGTTTAGAGCTTTGATTTGACCATGTCATTAGGGCATTCAGGGCTTGAGTCCCTGCTCCCCTTGGTAGGCTATATGAATGGACACTCAGTCAAGAACATGCAGAAGTAGATACAGAGAAGAAGAACATAGCAGAAGAGAGACAGCTCCATAAACATGGGAGAGGCACTGTGAAGAACGATGAGAACGAGAGTTTGCAGCTGAAGAGAATAGAAAAGCTGAGATGGGAAAGAAACAAGCCCTGGGAGGAGAGATGAGCCTTATGCTGGCTTAAAGCTGAGATCAGAAGAAGCTGGGATCACAGAGCCTTAAGAGGAAGAAGGCAGAGTGAACCCTGCAGACAATGCCCACCATTTTGCTTAAACACATGGCACAGAATTTGGTGAGGAAGTAACTTTAATTTGGACTCTCTAGGGCCTAGTTACTGTAAGTTTCCCCCCAAATAAATACCTTTTACAAAAGCCAACAGATTTCTGGTACTTTGCATCAGCTACCATACCCTTCTAAACAGAAGGATAAACTGCTGCATCTGACCAAACTACGACCAAAATAGAGGCACACAGGTTATTTTCTTTGGATTTTGGAGACAGCACATTCCTCATTTGGGTGTGTTACCCCAGCCCAACTATGAAGTGACCAGCAGTCTGCTGATTTTATTTTCTTAATTATTTTTTTTATTTTTTAAAAGATATTTAGATTACATAAATGTTACACAAAAAATATAGGGATTCCCATATGCCCCACTTCCCACACCTCCCAAAACCTCCCACATAAACATTCTTCATTAGTGTGGCACATTCACAGCAATTGATAAACACATCCTGGGGATTTGCCATTAAGCATGGACCATAGTTCACATTGTAGTCTACAATCTCTCCCACACAGTTCTGCATGTTATGTAATGATATGAAATGGCCTATATCTGTTGTTGTGATCTCACACAGGACGATTCCCAAGTTCTGAAAAAGCCCCCATATTACAACTGTTTGTTCCACTCCCTGCCCCCATAGACTCCAGTGGCCACTGGCTCCATAGCAATTGTTGTAATTTCTTCCATTGCTAGCATCATGATATGTCTATAGTGGACAGTAAGTCCACTATAGTCCATAGCTCTTCCCCCAACCCTGAGGATTTTGGGATAGTGATGTCCACTCCACCTCCAATTGAGAGGGGCTTATATCCTATGGGGAATATGAATGGGACTATCCTTCCTGCAGATGCAGGCTCTCTGCATTCCCTGGAATGGCCATTGCTCATAATCATCTCCCTGCCAGTTATCCTGGGTGAGTCCAGTGAGCTGTACATTATGTGTTGCAGCTCTAACAAGGTTCCAGTCTCAGATGGCACATGGACAGCCCAAATACTCAAGTCTTTGGATGTACACCTATGAACTCCAGCACCAAGAATAGGTTTAAATAGAAGGGACAGCTGAGCCATGTGCAGGGAAGACATAACTGAGTCCAACTCTGTCACTCTCAGAAGCACAAACTCCAATGTAGGGCCCACTGGCAAGGCACCAAACTCTGGAGCTATCCACCCTGATCATAGGACCTGAGTGTCTCCAGAGCCCTCTGAAGCCCCAGTCTTTGGGGTGGTATCCACTTTAGAAGTCTATGAGATCCTCCTGAGATGTGCATAAGTGTTACCTCTGGGATGACATCCCAACTTACTTTGACGTCTCTTAGACATATAA
>PVKH010040347.1:0-11063 GCA_004027955.1 Chaetophractus vellerosus | reverse complement strand
TGGGCTTTTATAGCCTTAAAGTCCCCAGCCAACGGGACTTACGTTGTAGCCTCCTGCTACCATTCGTGTTTCTGAACTACCAGAAAAAGTCTTTCAATTTCCCTGGGCCTCAGGGTGTTTAGACTTGAAAACAACACCAACAATGTATGAACTGTACTGATTTGTGGAGCCACACCTAACTTTCCCCTTTCTTGCCTTTCGGAGCGTGACGTGTGAATTTGTGTGTGCATGCCTGTGAAGTAGTAGTGGTAGAAGTAAGACTAGTCCTTGTGGTTGTGGTAGATCGGTTGGTATCTGTCTCAAATGCAATCCAATTGGTTCGCGGTGGTGAGAAAATTGGCATTGTTAACCTCATAGTGCCGGTGAAGAGCCCCTTCCCCTCCTCCTTCCTGACCCCTCCCTCATCAATGAGCTTCAACGCCTCATCACTCCATATTTGACTGCTTACCATGAAAGCCCAATTGGATACCGTCACAAATGCTTTCTCATTTTTAGCGGCAAGGAATGTACATGAAAATATTCCTGGACCATCTAATGACGGTCTTACGAATAAACTAAGGCACTCGTTCTTAGACATATCAATCCTCTTCCCAGCACCAGAAAGAAATTCCCTCCAACAGCACGCATAAAACTCCTTGAAAATGTTGTTCTTCCCTACATATAAACGATATTAACTGCCTTAGAGTTAATTTTTATCAACTAAAGGTGAGTACTTCTTTCTTGTCCCCCAGATCCTTGCCAAAGTTCAAGCCCTGTAAAGATTTCTTTGCATGTCAAATCTGAAGCCCCGTTTGCATTATGAGAGTTATTGTTGAATGCGGAAAGGCCCCTTAATGTAATTCACTTGTCAACTTAAGGACAAGAGATTAGAAATGGTGGTTTCTGTTGCCTTGAGTCAGCTGCACTAGTCACCTTTTGTATTTTTTTTTTTGCATGGGTCCTTCGAGTCCAATTCCAATACTGACTCCAGCTGTCCCAGCTTCTTGTTTAGCTGCCTTCACTGCTGCTGGGACGTGCATGTGCTCTGGCAGCAGTTTCCTATGGACACATCCCGTTAAATGAATGGGACATCAGGATGTGCTAGGTACGTTCTGCCACACTGGACAGGAGCCTATTTGCTGGATGTATCTGGGATGCCATTCAGCGGTGCAGCAGTTCACAGTGTTGGCAAAGAGGGGGTCCAAGTTAGGCTTCCGCCCCCCGGACAATGACGGTAGCTTTATTAAGACAGATGACTTCTACGTTAAGATTTATAGGCTGCATGATTTAAAAAAAAAAAAAATTAAAAACAACTGCATGCAGCATGTACGATAAAGCTGCTGTAGCAGCCCCCTTTACATTTCCTCCAGACAGTCAAAGTAGCAACTTGAAATACCCTGTATGGAATGAACCCAAGAGTAGAACCAGATTCTTCCTTGGTTCTATGCGGGCTCCACTTATCCCAGGGGCCTTATAATATATTATGAAAAGCTAAAGCCAACCCAGCATACCATGTTCTAAGGCTCTACTGAGGGAATTATGGGAATCACCCAAATCAGTGGGAAGGGCGGAAGGGTGGGACTTCATACAGTGTACTTTAGGGGTAAACCCATTGCTGATGGTAGGCATGTTATCCTCTGAGTCAAAATTTAAACTTACTTGTAAACATCCCTGTGCATCAATGGGTTGTATGATAAGTGGATCATCCAAACGAACTTTACAGAAAGTCATTTATGTGCTGGTTAGTACACTTATTGGGCATCACGGAACTAATAAAGCTTCTCCACCCACCAAATTGCTACCTAATTTTTCCTACTGCTCCTGACCAGCGCAGTTCCTCTGGCATTCTATAAACCACAAGTCTCTATAACCAACACTCTCAAGTTTTATCTGCCTGATGATAATTCTGCTTTATTAGTAACCTGAGGCCTAACCTCTTCCAAAATGTTAACTGAATCATCAAAAAGAAATTTTTAAAAATGATGCTAAGGGTAATTTTAAAATATTGTTTGTTTGTTTTTTAAATTTGTGTGCTTTTTTAGTTTTGAGTATAATTTAAATGAAAAAGTGCTTGGAGCCAGAAAAAAAGGTGTTTTGTTCTTGCATTTTACGTACATCAGAAAGAATGTCTTCCATCTTAATTCTACTGTTATAAATGAGTATTTTGCATTTTCAAATGCATAGGTTTCCATAATACTGGAGGATTCTAAAAAATACATTTTCAGAGTTCCCTCACTTGACTCCCAAAGAACAAAGCAGAATGGGAGAAACTCTAGACAGTGTCTTGTGGATAAAGGAAGGAGGTAAATCTGTATCTTTCTCATGCCAGAATTGGAGCAGTCTGAGTAGGCTTACGAGAGGAGTGGGCGCTCAGAGCTGGGAGAAGCTCTAAGCGGGAAGAGAGGGAATCCGGAGCCAGCCTTACCTGAAGGAGAGATAATGGAGGTTCACGTGGTCTTTCCTGCCCCCTCCCCAAATCCATACTTCACAGAACCAAAAATTCTATTACTAGTGCTTTATTCCCACAACTTCTGATCTTGTTTTCAGTATTCTTGAGTTATCTGGTATTTCTCGATAAGTACCAATGTCTGTCATGCCATTTCCTGATAGGAGACCTTGGAAAAGGAGGATTGAGAAGAGAATAGATCAGTGAGTGGTTGAGGTTTCTGTGTGAAGGAAAAGGCAGGGGAGGCTGCACTGAGTGAAAAGACAGTAAAAGGGGGATTTGGAAAGTAAGAAGTCCCAATTTGGGATAGTCTGTGACTTTTTTCTAGAGTGGGATAAAGTTCAAAACATGCATACCTAAGATTGGATTTCAAAAATAAAAGGGAAAATTATTGAGTATCTTACCAATTGAAAAGTTATTTTTTGAAGTTTTTTTTCTTCCCTAGAATTTCAGGTAGTACGTTCGGGAAATTGGGCAGAGGCAATGGGTATTGCTTACTAGTGTCGTGGTTTCTTTCCCTTTTTGAAGACAATTGCAGAACATTAAGAAAAATATTATATGCTTTCATATTTTGGGTTTTACTTATTGAATTTCCTCGATAGAGTAGCCGTACAACAAAGGAATGGGTGAAAAAGACACCCTTTCATAACTAGACTAAGGTAGCTGCATAGACAACAACAGGTAGAGTTTAAACGTGCTGGCAGTACTTTTGGCCTTTATTGATAAGATGAAAAAATAAGTAATTGAGTCTATCAAAAGGAGAGATCATGAGTCTCCGCAAAATAATTTTTCCTATAAAATGATTTTGGGAAAAATAGACTGAACGTTGAACTAGCTCAGTCTCACCTAGCAGGCATGCCTCGGTCGGGCATTGAGTTAAGCCCTCCATAGAAATGACTCTTACACCTCTGCACTCTGATGAGCGTATTTCCCTCTCAGCCATCACTGTGAGATTCCTCTCCAGAGAGAGAAATGGTGCGAGAGAGATGACCCGAAACTGACCTTCAATGTTTAGTCTGCACCATATCCAGTGACAGTACAATGGCAGCTTGTGCTGATTATGGAGAACAAATTTCATCTATATTACATATGTCTCAGCCTCTTTCTCAAGGAGTTTACTAACTCCTATTGCTAACAGAATTGATATAAAATGGGTTCATCTATTTTAATCCATAATGTGGAGTAAAATGCACTTTAGTGTATAAATACATCTCACTAAAGGATAGTCACCTGACGAAGAAAATGTCACATTTTTAATGTCTTCCACAATATAGTTTTTGTTTCTGTTTGTAAGAGATAGCAGGGATTGAACCCAGGACCTCCTACGTGGGAAGTAGGTGCTCAACCACTGAGCTACATCCGCTCCCCAATGAGGGAGTTGGTTTTTTTGTTTGTTTTGTTTTTAGGAGGTACCAGGGATCAAACCCGGGACCTCGTACATGGGAAGCTGGCACTTAACCATTTGAGCTACATCAGCTCCCCTCAAAATATAGTTTTTCAGTATTTATATAGTTTTCGTAATATTTCCTTGTGAAAGATAAAGGGTGGGGTGATAGAACATGGAAGAAGCACATAAGACATCCTGATAAGTAAGCAATAATACAAATTGTCAGTCGATTGAATAATTTGCATTTCCACTACCCAGTTTCAGTGTTGTGGTTTGTAAATGGGAGAGAGAAAACAAAACCCGAACAGCTTATGTGTCTTGCTGACAGACACATCAGAGGCAAACTTGAGAACTGGGTTGACCTGCCGTCACACCTTTGTGATGTGTGAACACGCAAAGTCATGTGATTTTATCATAATATGTTTTAATACATAGATATTATATTCTTTTTAGCTTGGGGGATATATCTTATGACCTCAAAGTAGGGATAATCAATGACGATTCATTACATAGGTTTGGGGAAACATTTAGGGCCATTCACAATGAAGCATCTACATGCTTGGAAAGGACATTATTCACATTACAAAGGGCAGGTTTCCTTTGATGGCAAATAAGAAAAAGAAAACAATGAGCACAGATTTCTATGGTATTCAGGCTTAGAGACCTCACTGATGTCTTAGGTCTGCAGAAAGCAACAGAAGCATAGATTTTTCCTACTTGAGAAGGATGACCTTACTGAAATCGGAATACCAAACGTTTGTGAGTGACCTTGACTTTTTTTTTTAGATTCTGCCCGAATTCTGCATGTAACCCATTACATAAACAGTTTCAAATGTTTTATGATGATTTTTCCATGGCCGTTCTTAACTGTTCATACAGGGCCAAATTTTCCAGCCATATAGTAATATGTACTACCAAAAGTTTTCTTCTCTCATATTACTTTAATTCCAAGGCAACACACTAGACCAAAGATAAGGCAAGAGAATCAGAGACCCGAAATATTTATGTCTTAAATATATCCTTGAGGTGGCAAGTATAGATTTTGAGATTATCTATTCCTCATCCTGTTTTCTCCAAGTGTTGTTCACCAATAGTACTTTGGAGTTGAAGAAAGAAAGAGAGGGGAAAATATATATATATGTATATATAATAGCAAGTGTTTTATTTAATGTTACTTTACATCCTTAACCACAGGGGCTTAATATAGACGTGGTGCTATTGTTCATGATAAGTACTAGAAAAGCAAGAAGGACCATTAAGTTAGTGGTGTTCTTTTAAAACATCATTCTTCCCCTACGGCGGCCTGGTTACTTCAGGGCTAAGAGCCTGTGCCTTCTTTAAAGGGAGTTGAGGGGGCAGTTTCCATGGAAACTCAGTCAGTCTCTTCTCCCATTTCAAAACCCAAGCTGTGCAGCACATGCCACTGTCTGATTTTATCCACAGGGGATTTTGATTATCCCACATGGGCCTCCCTTTATGGAAAAGATGTGCTCTTAGATGGGTAGATGCAAATCGAATTTTTATAAATCGATTTTAAACCGCTCACATTATCAAGGATCCCGGAGCTGACTCTATTCAAGAAGCAAAGACTCCTTTTGTGAGATGAAAAATCACTTCCTCATTCATCGACTTCAGAAAATTGTATTTTTGTATGTTGAGATTTCTTAAGGCTAGGAAATTTGTATGTAAATCTAAGAGTTTTTGAAAAAGCCTTAAAATCTTCAACAGTAACATAACAATGAGTACCTAGAGATGTTAGAAGAAAGCATAGCTGAAAAAGAATTCTCGGCTATCTATGTGGTCCAGAAGCACCACCTAAAGATGAAAAGCTGAATTACTGCTCTCAAAAAAAACCAGGAGTCAGTTCTTTCAGAGCAAGCTAACAATAAAATGTAGCAGGTTCTTTTAAGCATGTATTCAGAACTCCGTACCTACTGACGAGAATTAAGGCTGCTAACTCCAGTACTGGGCTATTTCCTTTAAGCTTCAAACTACAGCCTTAGCAAAATGAAGGGTGAGAAGGGAAGAAGCACCTACATGAGACAACCAGAGCAAACACTTGTCTCTTACAACATTTTCATCCTCGTAACACAGAGGAGACAGGGAGTTCTAGCCCCAGGTGTAGAGTGCAAAACTTCACAAGGTCAAACAACTTCCCCTAATTAAAAAACTTGACAAGTGGCAGATCTGAAATTCAAACCCCATCTGCCTAATTTGGAACCCTGAAAATAAAAACAGACCTTTGAAGAAAGAAAGTCCTCTTTCCAGTAATATTGTCTCTTTTCCAACACAGTGAAAGCTCTGAAAATCAGCCAAATCAGTATACTTTTTTTGGTTTGTTTTTTTTTAGGAGGTATCAGGGATCGAACCCAGGGCCTCGTACATGGGAAGCAGGCACTCAACCACTGAGATACACCAGCTCCCAACTCAATATACATTTTTTTAAAATGTTGATGGTGTTGAAAGACATTTTAAATGTCTCTTTTCTTTTCAGATGATGGAGATATTGTATTTAATCACATTAAAACTTCTTTGAAATCCTTTTCTTAAAATTGGTAGTAAAATCTGATTTCCATTTGTATTAAAGCAACACACTTTAAATTTGATTAGAATATGCCAATCTCCCCATGCCAAAAAACAGAGAGAAACCATTTCTCCTATTAAAATGAATACACTTTAAATGAGTTTGCACTAAGTACTTAAATTAAGAAGATTTTAAGGTTTTGTTTTGTTTTTTAAGGAAAAAGCAATGCCAAGTGTATATTATAGGCTGGTAGAAAACATTTATATATCTTAATAAATTCCTAAAACAGAAACTTGCATGAAGGTTAGCTTCTCTTAGGATAGAATAGTTTTTATTGTTTTCAAATTTTCCTCCCCATGCGAGTGTTCTGGGATTGGGTATTATCCACTTGAGGTGTCATTTGGAAAAGTAGGTAGTAAAATTCTGTCATATACGTCATTATTTAGGAAATAATTACTTAGCATTTGACTGAATACAGTCTTACAATCAAACTTTTCTGAAAAGTGTATATAGACAGCTGTGACTTTAACAAAAACCAGGTCAATGATAGACTGTTTAAAATACCTAATTGTTATTCTACCTCAGACTCCTGATTTAAAAATCCTGATTCCACTTGAGCTAGAAGGGCATGGATAAGAGCACACCAACTATTTCTCTATTAGCTTCTCATTCAGTTATTTTAGTTTTATTCTCCTATGGCACAGGCCATAAATTAAACTTAAACCTTTAATACAACATGGCAAATATCAATTTCAGTACCCTGAGATCTAGAATTATGAACCCTTTTTAAGTACTAAAAGAAATTCAGAATGTTTCTCAATACCCAAAGATTGTTTATACATCCAGTGTCAAAATATGACATTCACACACTTGGAAATTAATCCAATTTCACTCTATTTTCCATTCCACTCATTGATACTCTCATCTTATCCTGAGAAAGCCAATCTGTAAGCAAGTCATTATATGGGACTGGTCTCAATATTTAACATCAAGGGTGATATTTTGAGTGGAAAGTAAATTGAAATCTCTCAGAAGATTTTAATATTTATTAAATATTTAAATCTGTGGTTTTTGTTCTTGACAAGAATTCAAGTGTCCATTATAGAATGAGGCAGGTGGACCATGATTTGAGTTTTACTACTAGGTGGTCATGTTGCCTACTAAATCACTTGGTCATGTTATTTTTTGAGAGTTACAATTTTAATTGAAAGAAAGAGGATTTTTTTTTCCTTAACTTTTATCCTTAGCTTTTAATTCATGATGGGTGCAAATGCAACTGAAGCAGGTTAAAGTGAACATGTCTTTGTAGTAGCTATCTGATCGTTCATGAGATGGCATATTTTAAAAGCTAATATGGAAGACAATAAGTACAAAGTGCATTTTTTTAAATCTCTCCCATTAAAGCAATGGCAAGATAGTAATTAAGAAACTGGATGGAATTCCATAGACAGGTCTTTAAAAGATACAGTGTAGATGCACATAAACTCTACTGAGTATTTTGACTGCCATGACCTGTTTAATCCAGGGAATTCTGTCTTTGACTCAAGGCAGTTAGAAGTAACAAAGATTTTAAGGAAACTCAAACCTGCCTGAATGCACAGTAACAGCCTGCAAGAATTTGAGATTGTTTATCTTCCATTCCCGCAGTTAGGGTATGGGTTTGTTGCACACTTTGGAGACTGGAGTTAACCAGATTAACTAAGGTTCTAAAGAGCCAGTATAATGGAATTCCTTTATAATTCTGCTGTTGAAAGTTCAGACAAAGGCTATCCTCATTGACCACTGTGTATTATTTTTAAATGTATAAATCATGCTTCATATATGGATTGGCATAATAGCCCTTTCATAACTGGGCTTGATGGAATTTAAAGCAATAATAAGGGAAGGCAAATGTGGGGTATTTGAAAGGAATAGAGATTCTAACATAAGTGCCTAGTGACCAGGAATGCTATACACCCCAGAGAATGTTGGATTCTTAGCATTGGCTGAAATTCATGATCATTATGGAGAGTGTCATTGGTTTTGGAAGGAAGAAGGTAGTCAAAGGTTTGTATCTCATAGTTGTAATTAAGGGGCACCGTTCCAGCTGAGCTAGGGACCTTCCAGCTCAATTTAAGTAGAGAGGTTAAGCAATAAAGAGTGTTTACTTTTTGGATAAATAAAGAAGTTAATTGTTTGGAGGATTTTATTTCTTCAAATAAATTACCCAATTTACGTTTTTAATTGTAGGTGTCCCACGCCTGGTTGTGATGGCTCTGGACATATTACTGGCAATTATGCTTCTCATCGAAGGTATGTTGACATGCTTATTCTTCTCTTCCAAACTCCTCTTTTCTTATTTAAGTCACAGCACCATCCATGCACAGGAATATTTCTCACTCCTAGAGCTTTGGGGCGTGCCTGAAGTTTGACTTCACTGGTAAAATTAAGGATCTGAGATGCTTAGAGCTGCAAAACAGCACTGTCTTAATCAGGGCCTTACTTAGGAAGCAAACTCACTGTGCCATTACCAGGGGCTCCATCCACAAGTGCTGTCTCACCTGTGGTACAAGGGGCTCCATCCGTGAGCAGAATTTCTAAAGTAGTCCAGTAGTATGTCATTCTAAATTGAAAGTGTAATGGGAAGAAAAATTATTTCTAGTGTATTATAAGATCCCTGAGAACAGTCGTGGAGAGGCAAACATTCTAATTCCATCGAGAGTTGATCTCTTAATATTAGGATTTGAGCCACGAAGCTGTACAATTATTATGATCAGAGATCAACAGAGCTGGACTATACAGAAAAAATACAGCTTAATCTTACAAATTCTAAACACTTCATTCCCTAAAAGAAGGTAGAGTCTAAAATATAGCATAGATATTTAGTCATACAAGAGTTTTTAAAGGTATGCTGTTTGATATTCAATAAATCTTTTATGAACACTTATTTTATGCCAGGCCCTAAGTTAGAAGTAAACTGAAAGATTGTTTTGGCACATTGTCTGTACAAAAGTGGATCTAAACCTTGTGGTTAGGTGCATGAATCTGCTCTATGTAATAAACTTCTATATCATGTTCAGTTACAATCAACTAGTCACTGCTAAGACAAGGACAAGAACATTCCTGAATTAAGACCCGTTTAAGTTGAAATCTCTTACAATAGAAAAACACAATGTTGGATCTAACAAACACAGTCAAATAAATAAACTGTGTTATAAAATATTTGTTCCTTGCCTCTCTTGGAGATTTCAGATTAGAAAGTGGGTAGTCGAAAAGCAGATAAGCCTTTCTGCTTTAAACACCTTCCTTATGAGGAAAGGGGGAAAAAAGAAAGAAAATTAATACAGTTAAACCAAGTGTCAGCAGTAAATAGCCTGTCTCCCAATAGCACAGAGCAAGGTCATTTTTCATAGAATGAGCAGAGGGAGAAGAGACTGGCTGAATGATGAGGCTTCCCTTGTGACTGGATTCAAATGGTCGGAGAGAGGGGGAAATTCACTTGGCTGGCTGACATAGTTTGGATTAGAGTCAAAACTCAGATGGTGGATTTGTTTCATCCTTAAGATCCTACAGGTAATTATTTGCTCCTGTTTTTACTTACAACCTTTCAAGGGCCCTGTTGAAACTGGATATGTCTGTTACCTATTCTTACAGCCAACAAGGAGAACTGAATTGTAACTCTGGGATTTTAACGGGAGGATTCTTCATACTCACATAATACCATCATTCTCTAGACCAGGGGTCAGATAATTCTTTGCTGTCCCGTGCATTGCAGGACGTTTGGAAACATCCCCATCTCTACTCACTGGGTGCAGTGGCACCACCGCCACCCCGTCATGACAACCAATGATGTCTATAGACATTGCTCCCTGGAGGGGGGCGCAAAATTGCTCCCCAATATACAACCACTACCATAGACCATAAGGTCAAGAGAAGTCTTATTAGCCTCGTGTTATCCTGGTTTCACGAGGCAATCCAAAGCTGGTCACTAGAATTTGAATGTAGGATAAGAGTAATCAGCTACTTCCAAAAAGGATTGCCAGAGTAAGATTACTGATTTAGATTAAATAAAATTTAGAAAAAATTAGAACTCCAGTTAGTTAGAGGAAGTCAGGCATGTTCCATGCTACTCTTTATTTTAATGTGGAAATGTCTTAATCCTCACATCACTGGAACTTCCGACATCATATCATGCCTCCACAATTAAAAGCAAATGTTTACTGATCATCTCATTTTGAAAATGTCTCTTTTTCTACTGATTTTTTTTGGGGGAGGGGAGTTGGCATCATATAAATCCAGTCATAATTTTGTTTAAACATTCTCATTCATTTCACTTATATTTTAGATAAGATTTGATATAGTATAAAGCTGTGCTTAGAATGTAATTTAAGCTTAAAATTAAATTATGGTTTATGCCTGGAGTAAATAATACCAGAGTTAATCCATAAACTGGAAAGTACATTTGCTTTTGTTTATGGCAAATTTTTACTATGTACGGTCCTATGGGGGTTTTAGCATATAAAATTAGAGTATATTATGATATTATTTCTCTCAGATAGAAGTTTGAATGGGGCTTAACACTTTCTTAATCAAAAGTGCCACATTCAGTTAACATTTATCATGTAAACTGGCCACTAAAGAAAGACAGTGGCCAACAGTTAAATAAGCAAAGTTCACACGTAAATTGGCCCCTACAGAAAGACCAAAGCCAACAGTTAAATAAAGAAACTTCTGCAGGGGTATTGATT
>PVKH010040346.1:0-11074 GCA_004027955.1 Chaetophractus vellerosus | reverse complement strand
TGTCCCCATCTACCATATAGGAGGTCCAGGTTTCAATTCCCAGGGCCTCCTGGTGGAAAGCAAGCTGGCCCATGTGGAGTACTGGACCACGTGGAATGCTGGCCTGCAGAGAGCAGACAGCGAGCCCAGAACAATGAAGGGGAGGGGGAGAAATAAATAAATAAATAAATCTTTTAAAAAAAAAAAGAAAGAAAGAAAGCCATTCAGAAGAACACCATTCCAGAAGGCCAAAGATATTCAGGAAGAAACAACCTGGAGGGCCAAGGAGACAGAGGCAAACTCCTAAACCTCTGCTCTCAAACCCAGGCCTCCCTGGTCTCTGTCTTTCTCCCTGTCCTCCCATGGAGCTTTATTTCTGGAACACTTTGTTTCTCTTCTGCCTTTACAATGCAAAGCAGTCTACCCTTGCCGGCTTCTTAAGTTTTGCCACTCTATCTGTTGTCCCAGTTTTATGCCACAAAAGTCCGGAAGTGGAGCAATTAAAGGCAGAATTCTCCTTTGTGAGTGGGGGTGATAAAGAGGCATTGAGTGATCATACTCATTTTCCTCTGCCCAAGGAATCGAATATTCCAGTCCAGAAACTGGGACACGTGGAGGAGGATCAGCAGAACCAACCCTTTGGCAAAGGAAGGGAAACAGTGCAGAGCATAAACTCTAAGGGCCTTCACCATTCATCTGAAGGGTTGGAAATCAATACTTGAAATGCCACCCCATAGTACTTACCGTTTTTCTACAATATTATGATGAAGTATACTAAATTGTGTGCACTTCTCACTCTACAGTTAAGACTCCATCTCAAATGATATTTTTCAGCCTTAATGAAGTCCAGAAACAAAGTCCAGCCCAGTATTCATTTCTATGTATTTTATCATAAAAATAATTCAAAATTATACTCAAGAAGGAACATAATATAATGAAAACTTTTACCCACTATCTAACCTTTTCAGTGATTAACCTTTGTGATATTTATTTTGAAACTTTTCTGTAAAAAACAAAATTGATGGCAGATATAGATAGAGACAGACAGACAGAGGGATGGATAGAAAGACAGGAAGGTGGATATACAGATGAGAGAGAAAATGCAGGTAGGGCTGTGGCCTTCTGTGTATCCAATTTCAATCCCATCACTGTCACTCCCGTCTCAGAATTAACTAATATCATGAATTCAGTAATTATCCTGCTTACGCATGGATTCGTTATCTACTAATATCATATAATTTTGTTTTGCATATCTTTAAAATTTTTTATACATGGCATCAAACTCACGGGGCCGGCTGTATAGCCCAGTGGATAGGGTGCCGGTACACCACATGGGAGGCCCCAGGTTCAGTTCCCAGGGACCTCTCCAAGGGGGCAGACCGCCTGAGAAGACAAAGCCACCGTGGAGGGGCAGAGCTGCCATGGGCAGGGCAAAAACCCGCCACGGGCAGGGCAAAGCCGCATGGGCAGGGCGAGCCGCCTGAGAACGGAGCAAAGCTGCCTGCGAACGGAGCAAAAAGTCAGCCGGGAATGGAAGCAGACCCGCCCACAAGCGGGGCAGAGCCACCTGCACGGTGGCCTGGGTCGGCGCGTCGCCGCAGCGGGGGGAGACAGAGCAGACACAGAAGAACGCAGAGAAATGAACACAGCAAGAGCAAGCAGAAAGGAGGGGATATGTAACCAAAAAAAAAAAGATGGCATCAAACTCTACATGTCATTTCGCAATCTGCCTTTTATGGAATATTGTTTTTAATATTTTTTCATGTTGCTACTTCCAGCTCTAGTTCAGTCATTTTAATTTCTATACATGTACATATTCTGTTGCATAAAAACACCACAGTCTACTTATTCATTCTCTTGTTGATTAAATTTTGCTATTGCTAACAATGAACATTCTTGTACCCATCTCATTTTGCACATCTACAAAACTCTGTCTAGGGCAGTGGTTCTCAAAGTGCAGTCCCCAGGAGCAGCAGAAGGGAACATATAAGAAATGCAAATACTCAGCCCCTTCCCCAAACCTACTGAGGAATTGGAGCCCCGGAACCTGTGCTTTTACAAGCCCTCCAGGGATCCCAAGTCAAGTTTGAGAACTGCTTCTCTAGGGTATATACCTAAATATAGCATCTCCCATCTCACTAAATAATGCTGAATTGCTCTCCAAGGTGGTTGTCAAAATATCCCTACCAGCAGTGCTTAAGAGTTACCAAATTTTTCATACTAAAGTAGCACTTGGTAATGCCAGACTTTTATAGTTTTGACCATCTGAAGGCTGTCAGATGCCTATTGGCCCTATGGATTTCCTCTCCTGTGAATTGCGTTCTTTCATTTTTCTATTGGGTAGTTTATCTTTTTTAATGATTTGTCTACGTTTTTTTGTATTTTCTGAACACTCATCCTTTCTCTGTTATATAAATAGTTTTTCCCCAGTCTTTTAATTTTGTGTTGTCTTTTTTTGTGCAGCATTTTTCAGTTTTCTGTAGTGAAATGTGTATTTCTCCATATGGTTTGTGCTCTAATAATTTGCCTAAAATGTCCTTTCATACTACAAGGTCATAAGAATTTTCTCCTACATTTTATTTTAAATGTGTTTAGGCTTCATTTTTGTACTTATGTCTTTAATGCAACTGGACTTGATCTTTGAATATGCTGTGAAATAGAAACCTAATTTTAGTTTTTCCATATTGAAAACACCCTTCTCCATTAATTGATAATTCCACCCCTTTCATATATCTGATGAGGGGAGGGGTATTAGAAATATTTAATATTATGGACAGCAACCAATCAGAACAAATGTAAATAACCAAAACAGTCCAAGGATTGCATACCAGCTCAATATATCAAATTTCCATATATAGGTAGTCCTTTGCCAAAACTATTTCTTTATGCCTATTTGTCCAGCTTTGCAAAAGCAACAATTTTTTTCTCTTCTATTCCATTTTTTAAACAGGTTTATTCAGATAATTTACATACCACACAATTCACCCACTTAAAGTGTACAATTCAATGATTTTTAGTAACACACAAATCCGTACAATCATTAGAACATTTTCATCACCACAAAGAGAAGTCCTATCCCCTTTAACCATATCCTTCCCAAACCCCAACAACACCCCCCATCAGCCCTAAGCAGCCACTAATCTACTTTCCCTCTCTATAGATTTGCCTATTCCAGACAGTTCATATAAATAGAATAATATAACATGTGTTATTTTGTGACCGGCTTCTTTCACTTAGCATAACGATTTCAAGTTTCATCATGTTGTAGCATGTACCAGCACTTCATTTCTTTTTTTTGGTCAAATAATATTCCATTGCATGGTTTATACCACATTTTGTTTAATTTGAGAAGAACTAACACTTTTACAGTTCTTATTCTTTTAATCTATGAATATAGTTTTTGGCTCTCCATTTGTTCATGTCTTGTTATTTTATGTCCTTTAATAGTACTTTTTGTTTCTCCCATCAAGATCCTTCATATTTTTTACATTAATCCTAGAAAAATGATAGATATTTTTGCTAGTGAGAAGGGAACTTTCATCTATTAAGTTTCTAAAATGATTATTTTTAATATATAGCTCTGCTATTGATTGAGATATGTTGTTTTTTATCCAGCCATTGCTGAATTCTTAGTGCCTTAAAATAAGTAGCTAGAGAGTATCCTGGAGTCTCTTTATTAACTAACATATTGTCTTTAAATAAGGATGTTACACCTTGTTCTTTAAAAGTCTAATATTTCATATTTATTTTTCTTGCTTTCATGCATTGGCTAGCATCTCCAATATAAACCAAAAAGGTGGTAGAGAGCAATCTGAACTTGGAAATGCTTCTAAAGTCTTACCATTTAGTATGATAGTTTTATTTATTGTTATCTTTTCTTAATATATCCTGTGATGGTTAGGCTAATGTGTCAACTAGGCCAGGTAATTGTGCCCAGCTATTGGGTCCAGGATGCACTGGGCTAATTGAGTTTACTGCATGGATGGTGGATTACATCTGCATCAATCAGCGAGATTGGATCAAGAATAGATGACACTTTTATCCATTCAGTTGACTGCCATAAAAGGGAACTGATTTCAACATTCAGAGAGAATTTCCCAGCTCGTCGTTTGACAGCAAACTTCTCCCAGGAACTCATCAAGGACCCTTCATCAGTCTTTCATCAGAGCCCCTGGCTTGCAGCCTGCTGGCGGAACCTGGGCTTGTGTATCCCTACGGTCACCTGAGAGACTCTTATAAAATCTTATATTTTTAACAGATATCTTGTGTTGATTCTGTTTCCCGAGAGAACCCTGACTAGAACATATCCTGATCCAATTTAGTGTCAAAATTATTCTAATGTCATAACATGAATTGAATAATTTTTATTCTTGTTTCTATTCTTTGAGATAGTTTGTATGAAATAAGGACTCACCTTATTTGACTCACTTTTTGAAGTTTTAGGAAAAATTCATGCAGAAAACAGTCTGGGTCTGGTACCATTAGAGGCAAGGGAGTTTTAATTAAAGATACAATTTCTTTATGGCTTATGGATTTATCTTTTCTGTTTATTTTTATAATCACTTTGATAATATTTTTCCAAAATAGTATCTATTTTTCTACTTATTTAAATTAATTGGCATAAACTTGTTCATTGAATTTATTTGTGGGTTTTTTTTTAATCTCTACAATTTCTTTGGCCATATTCTCTTTTCTTAATATGACTTATTTATATTTTTCTCTTTATTTCCTGATAAGTCTTACTAGAGATTTGCCTGTTTTATTAGGTTTTTCTCTTTGTTGTTGTTGTTACTTCTTACAAAGAGCAAGCTTTTGGTTTTCCTTTCTTGCTAATTTTCTTTTCATTAATTTCTGCTCTTATATTTATTATTTCCTTCCTTCTACCTTCATAGGCTACTTTATTGCTTTTTATTAGTTTTTGTTTAGTTGAATACAATTCATTTATTTTATTTTTCTTATTTACAGTAAATGCAATTAAGCTATATATTTACTTCTAGATACCTCTTTAGTTAGATCAGACAAAATTTTATTTATAGTACTTTATTGTTTAGTTATAAATATTTTACTATTTTGATATTCATTTCCTCCTTAACTCATGTATTATTCAGAGTTGCATTTTTACATTTCCCAATAAGTGGGAACAAGGAGGTGTTTAACTTCTTTTAACATTTAAATTATTTCTAATTTAATTGTATGGTAAGATCAATTCTGAGTAAGTTGCTGAAATTTCTTTTTTGACTTCATGATCAAATTTTACAAAGGTTTTATTTAAACTTCAAAAGAATGTATATGCACCACTTCTTTTTTTTTCATTTAAAAAATTTTTATTGAGGTATATCATTCATACATGAACATACATAAACAATAAGTGTATAGTAAAAGTTGTGAACTTACAATACAAACATGCATAATATCATACAGGCCTCCCATACACCACCCCACCACCAACACCTTGCATTGTTGTGAAACATTTGTTACAAATTATGAAAAAGCTAAAAGAGGATCATCAAAGTATAATTACTAACTATAATGCATATTATGCACCACTTCTTGTGTGTAAATTTTATATACACATATACATATATATTAGATCACTCTTGCTAATTTTATTATTCAAAGCTGCTATAACTTTTCTTTTTGTTTGCTTAATTTATGGAGTTGTGTTGATCTTCTACCATTGTGGTTTGTGAATTTTTCCTTATAATTCTGCTAGGGCTTGCTTTATTTATTATGATGTTATACTTGTATGAAAAGCATGCAATTTCATGATTTTTATATTTTCTTGGTGTGTAGTTGTCTTATTATTTTGTGGTTTCTCTCTTTATTTCTAGCAATGTTCTTTCCTTAAGAGCTATTTCATCATATTAATTTTGCTAGGTGAACTTTTTTGCTAGTATTTATGTTATACATCTTCTTCCATTCATTTATTTTAGACTAGGTATGTGTATGTTCATTTTGTGTCTTGTAAGAAGTATAGAGCTACATTTTGGGTTTTATCCATCTAATTGCTTCTGACTTTCAACAGATTAATTTAATGCACTTAATTTAAACACATTTCTTGTGTTTATAAGAGTTTGGACTTAATATTATCTTATTTTGTGTTTCTGTTTATCATCTTTTATCTCTTTTTCTTCTTTTCAACTTTTGGTTTGAGCAAGTATGTCATATTCCTTTTATCCTCTTTTGATTTGGAATCCTTAAATTTTATTTCTGTCATCTTATTGTCTACCTTGAAATTTTAACCTACATACTTAACTATAATTTTCCTGACAAAGCCTAAAAGTTATTCAATATTTTTGTCTTCCTTCCAGCTGTAATAAGAGACTTAATGTGTTTTAATTACCCATAGGACAGTTTTCCTACCTTGTTATTAAGGAACCAAGAGAGTCTACAACTGCAAGCAAGAGAGCCCCATCCAATGAAGTGCAGCCCCCTCTCAATTAGAGGTGAAGTGGACATCACCATCCCAGAATCCTCAGGATTGGGGAATGAGCTATGGACTAAAGTAGATATACTGGTATTCTACTATAGACTTATTGTGATTCTACCAATGGAAGAAATTATATCATTGATGTGGAGGCAGTGGCCACTGGAGGTTTAAGGGCAGAGAGAGGGAAAAACAGGTGTAATACAGGGGCATTTATGGGACTTCAGAATTGTCCTGAATGACATTGCAATGACAGATACAGGCCATTATATATCTTTCCATAACCTACAGAATTGAGTGGGAGAGAGTGTAAACTACAATGTAAACGATAATCCATGCTTAGCGGCAGTGCTCCAAAATGTGGTCATTAATTGCAATGAGTGTACCACACTAATGAAGGATGTAGTTAATGTGGGAAAATGTGGGAGGTGTGGGGAGCGGGCCATATGGGAATCCCTTATATTTTTTATGTAACAGTTATATATCCTAAGTATCTTTAAATATATATATATATATATATATAGGTGTAATACAATGGCATTTTCAGGACATTGGAATTATCCTGAATGACATTGCAATGATGAATACAGGCCATTATATATCTTGTCAAAACTTACAAAAATGTGTGGGAGAGAGTATAAACTGCAATGTAAACTATAATCCATAATTAGTGGCAGTGTGCCAATGTGTGTTCATCAGTTTTAACAAATGTACCGCACTAATGAGGGATGTTAATGTTGGGAAAGTGTGGGAGAGGTAGGGAGCAGGGCATATGGGAATCCCCTATATTTTTTTTTGTAACATTTAGGTATTCTAAGTATCTTTTAAAAATAAATAAATAAAATAAAATGCTAGGTTAAAAAAAAGGAATGCAATAAATGATCCTGTGGCATTAGATTAGTGGTTATGTGTGGCAGGGGAAGGATAGCGGGATTGAGAGGTGCCTGCTAAGGGGTAGAGGGTTTTCTTTTTGGAGTACTGAAAATGCTCTAATATTAATTTCAGTGGTGAATGCACAACTCTGTGATTATACCAAAAGCCACGTGATGTGCACTTTAGATGGATTGTATAGTTTGTGAACATGTTTCGATAAAATTGCTTTTAAAAAAGGAAAAAAAGTTATAATTTTTAGAGGCTAATCATGAAGCAAATTCTCCACTACACTTTATCAATTTCTGTGCCACCAACATTCTTAGCACCAAGGAAGAAAGAGACTGAGATTCTCAGCGTTCAGTGTTCCTTATGCAAACAGTCGCTTAATATCCCTGCTTTTAGTAAAGTAGCCCCACTCTAAGGTGTGCCTGAGATACTCCTATCAAGACACTCTTTCATCATTTCCAGGGATAAACTGTCAAAATGTTTCTGGCATGAGTGAGGGAACAGTTGTCTAGCACTGTTGGTGAGAGAGTATAAGGCTCTAACTGCTTCTCAAACAGCTTTCACCCAGTGCTCTTTGTTTTGGCCCCTACTTTTACCTCAGGTCAGGGGTTTCAGGAATTATTCGTTCCTGAGACTTGGAGATTCTGCTGTGTGAATTGAGTTTTTCTCAGTTTTCTGCCTGGATGGCTTAAAGTCTGGTTGTTTCAAGTCTGCTAATCAGCACCACTCACCCATCTCTTAATCAGATTCCAAAATACTGTTGCCCCTGTCTCTTTATACCTACTTTCACCATCCTTGTTGGTTTATTTCTTTTTCTTCTTTTTTAATCCCTTTACTGTAGTTTTACTCTGCTTTGGAGAGGTAGTCAACTTAAGTGTATGTGGCCAAACTGCCATCTTAACCCAAAGTTCCAAACTTTTTATTCAATGGCTATATATATATATATTAGTGTTTTGACTTTTCTTTTTGTTTGTTGGTTTATTTGTTTGTTTGACTATATTTTTTTAATTCAAAATTTTAACTGGTTCTTTTTCATATCCCCCAATCTTGTTTCACGTACATTTCTCATAATTTTTATTAATTTCTAGTGAAAGTTATAACTGCATTTATTTCTTTGAAATAGTCAATATATTTATTTTAAAGACTTTGATCATTCTGCAAAATTAATTTCTTCTGAAGTGAATCCATGTCCTGATTGTTGATTTGCGTATGAGATGGGTTCTTATCAGGCGTATGAGATGGGTTCTTATCAGGCGTATGTTCTTTTTTTGTTGTTCTCTCTCTCTCTCCGCCCACTCCCGCACCCCTCCCTCCGCCTTTTGTCCTGCATTCAATTATCCTTTCCAGCAGCTTTGGGAGACCTCTATCTTGATCCATGTTCAATAATGGCGGTTCCGAGGGAAAGTCCTACAGAGCCCTTGGGGCTGTGGCAGATCCAGGTCAAGTCAAAGGGAAGCTTGACCAGCTCCAGTCACGAAGTTATTTTTCATCCTCTCCCGCCTGGAGCTGGACTCGTTCACCACCACTGACCGCCTGTGCAGAGCACCCCAGCAAGCCCACCCGGCCCTTCAGCCCCAGTCACTTTTCTCTATTCCAGCCTGGAACCTCAAAAATGCTTGTCTCACATCTGAGCCTGAATAGGCCTTCTTCTGTTTTCTCTTTTTATTTTATCCAGAACGGTTATGTTTCTGAAGCAGAAGGGGTTCTGAAGCATTGACTTACTACTACATCTTAACCTAGATATCACTAGATATTCTTAAAGTTAATTATATAATTGCATTCTGTAAACCTCAACTGTAGTCAAAATTCTGATGCCCAGAGTGGCCAGACCTCATCAGCAGTTGTACTGAATGCCACCTTAGCCAGGTTTAATTTTTTTTCCCTCCATCTGTTGCATATTCCTGGAGCACCAGGTATATCAGAGGCAGCCAGAACTAAATATTAGCTGAAACTAACTCTGAATATTCAGAATTCAGAGAGTTGAATTTATTTGAATTAAGATAAAGATTTGTAGTTAATTTATTTTAGGAAAAGTCCACTACTATGACACACAAATGTAGAACATCACAGGGTTCTGGTGAGGGTTAAATGAGATGGCATGTATGAGGCCCTTAGAATACTGCCGAGCATGTACTAAGTTTATTAGGATGCACCTGGTATTTGAATGCACTGCAAAGGGACCAGAGAATCCAGTGGCTATTGAGGTCTTTAGAGTATCAACAGGAAGGGAGAAACAAAGGGAACAGGAAATGGGTCTCCAGCCTACAGGGGGAGAGAATTAAAAACAGAGAAAGATGATTATCAGAACTTTTGCCCTGCACACAATAAGTAAAGAATTATTAACATAAATCCACAGGTTGAGTAAATTCAGAGATGCTGCCTGGAAGATAGCATAGCTCTTAGACCCTCCAGCTTTCTATTGGTACATCCTCTGAGGGCTGGGATTCGTCTCTCTTGTTCATAGCTTTGTGCCCTGGGCATACTGAGTATTTAATAATTGTTAGATGAATAAATAGCTTAAAGGTACTCAGAAAGAGACTGCCCTTGTCTCTTTACCTGTTCTCTCCATCCGTGTTGGTTTATTTCTTTTTCCTTTTTTTAATCTCTTAAAGCAGATCTCAACTCAGACACTTGTGGGAACAAATTTAGGTTGTGGATGCAAAGAGGTAGCAAATCAGCAGAGGGAATAGTCTCTCAGCCTCCAGGATTCAGCACGTAGGGGAGAAATTAACCAAATAAAGGAGTGTCCTACACTGGCCATGGAGGGGACCAGACTAGGGACCTTCAGGGACATCCCTTTACAGCAAGGAAATGGCGAGGCCTTGAATCATGGGGTAACCCACCCCACAGGGGTTCACATGTGAGTAAACTCTTTGATGTGGAGATGTGATATAATATTTTCTGTCAATTAAACATACTGATTCAATCATATAGTAAGAGTGTGTGACCTGAATTTCAGGTCTTCCCAGAAGTAACAGAGTAATAGAGTAATAGAGGAGAGTATGACAACCAAAAACCAGCCCATAGAGCCAATTATGAGGAGTTTCAGAAAGAAATTGCGTACACTGCAATCCTCATGTCCTCAGAATGTGCTGGTTTTCTGGTCTGAGGTTCTGCAGAGGTGAGTAGCTGAGATGATGGATGCCACTGAGCACACATATGCCATTGGTCCTCTATGGTCCTCAAGGTCCTTATCTATAAAATAAGCTCATGTCCATTAGGAGTGTTTTGGTTGCAAATAGCAGAAAAGGCAAATCAAGCTTACTTAATGAAGAATTTCAGTTTATGGACTTGTGGGACTGAAGAGACCGAAGGGTATAGCAAGGCTCTCAAGGCCAACTCTCTCCATCCTTCTGTCTGTCCTCCTCCATTCTGGCTTCACTCTCACCCAGTGCTCTTCCCTTGGTTACAGGGTGACTTCCAGCAGCTCCAGACATATCCTCACATGTGTAAGTCCAATGGAAGAGAGAGCACACCTCTCCCTCAGATTTAGCTGAAGTCCTGAGATGGCATCTCAGTGGCTCCAAAGGAGTCAGACCCCCTTCCCAAAGTCAGCCACTGTGGCCAGAGAGGAACCTCATCTGACATGCAAGCCCACCCCTGGAGCCAGGGTAAACTGAGTCAATCAGGGCTTAGACCAGGTAACCCCATCCCAGGATTCCATGATTTGTTTCACTTTAATATCCTACACCTTTTCCTCATTCCACCCTGGGCAGTTTTCCTGCATAGGTGCTGAAAGCTGCCAGTCATCCAACTCCTAAGAAGACAGAATGTGCCATGAAAGAGGAC
>PVKH010040345.1:0-11075 GCA_004027955.1 Chaetophractus vellerosus | reverse complement strand
AGGGCCTATAGATCTTCATCTTAATGGGAGTTAAAAATAACTCTTGGCTCTTGGGGGACCATGTCTGCCATGGTTCAACCCATGCAAACTCTCTTCCAAAGCATCTGGTCCAAAGAGTTGCTAGTTCATGACTTTTTGTCTCATGCATTCTAAGGTCTTTTCAATCTAACTTTCCTGAGGTTAGAGAGAAGGAAACAGGCCATCGTTCACACATAACTGATGGATATACCCTGTGGATTCTGCAAAATCAGTAAATACAATCCCCTGCTTGGGTTTCCTGCACTAAAGCACTCATTCAAAAGGGGAAACAGAATGAATTATTAGTATTATTCTCTAGAGAAAAAAAATTACTATTCCTTACACTGATTTACCACTATACATTTACAAAGAGATCACATTTCTATTGTCTCATTTGTTGATTGTAACAACTGGTGAGGTTATAAGGTAATCAGAGGGTAATCAGGGCAGGCTTTTCTTTTTTTCTCTAAGGATGAGGAAATTGAGACACTTTCCCCTTCTCTACAAAATGACTTGTCCACACAGCTCATAAGTGGCAGAGCTTGGATTTGAACCCAGGTCTTCTGACACCATGTCTGTTCTTTCCATAATCGCTATATTGACAATCTCTTCTTCTCTGGCCCATAGCAAATATTGAGT
This sequence comes from Chaetophractus vellerosus, assembly GCA_004027955.1. Classification (NCBI taxonomy): domain Eukaryota; kingdom Metazoa; phylum Chordata; class Mammalia; order Cingulata; family Chlamyphoridae; genus Chaetophractus; species Chaetophractus vellerosus. The sequence continues at coordinate 10,418 of PVKH010040345.1, read as the reverse complement.
TTATCTTGAGTTTGGATTGAATTTGGCAAACATTTAGCAAGCATTTGTCAACAAATCTGCATCTCAGTCTGGAGAAAATAGGATCTCTCCAAAGCCTAATTTTTCATCCCTTAATAGGTCAACCAATTTAACAGAATTTCTTAAGCAACTTACTTGTGCTAAGACCTAGGCTAGGTTCTGTGGACAACAAACTAATAGTGGAAGACAGTCTGACATAGGATGATTTTTTTGTCCTCTGTCCCCACTTCTGGGTTGCGGAGTGGAATGCTCTGGGTTCTGGGCTTCTAGGTTCTTGGCTATATCACATACGGAATTTAAGAACACGCCATAGGTTATGCAAGGGAGTAAGGAGTTTATTAAGAAACAAGAAAGGGAAAAAAGTACACAATCCCAGACATGGGGGCAGGGGTGCTACAGGGTGAGGGACAGCAGGTGGGGCCTCCAGTTAGGCCTTTTTAAGATCTTTCCTCCACCCTTCTCCCCTTTCTAATGTTGCAGAGGAGCCCCAGCTGTTCGCTATTCTGATTGGTTGCCTTACAATCTGCACCTGTTAGCTCTTAGGGGCCACTGAGGAAGCCTTTTGTTTGGCGGTATCTTGGGCCAATGGGGAGTCCCGTTTGGAGTTATCCTGAGCCCAGGGTCTCAGCAGGGTCTTTCCGGCTTTGTTCTTAGTAGTGGCCTTCCCTCAGGTGGTTTCTGGGTGGGGTTTCAAGGCCACGTTCTCTGCTGGGTCCCAGTTGTATTCCTTCTTTCCCTATACTAACCTGCTTCATTGTAACCTCATCTCATCTGCTTAAATATGTTGGGTGTGTGTGTGTGTGTGGTAGAGGTGTATGGGATAAATTCCAGGCTGGCCTTCCCTTAGGATTGCTTTCCCCTACAGTGTTAATATGGGAGGAAATTATGAGGTACCATCCATTTGAAAGGGAAAGGTATATGAAGCTGCATTTACCTGGCACTTTACACAAGATTGAAAAAAATACCAATCCTTTTCATCAAAGAATAAAAGGCAGATGGAGATCAGGGAGGAAGTTAAAGCCTGCGTCAAACCTCCCCTTAGTTCTCTAAATAAAGCCCTAGCCCTTTTGCAACTCAAATGAAGCTGAGATGCCAGAAATGCACTGGTATAATGTAGCAAAAGAAGTAAAATTTTTAAGGAGACTGGAATCCTGGAGTGGATCTATTACTAATGATTCATTCACTGCCCCAACAATAGTAATCAAGAAGTCTCAGAAGCCTTTTCTTTCAGCAGAACATTAAAATGAAATTTCTGTTTCTGAAAGTATGGCAGACTAAATGCTCTGACTGACCCTCCTATCAAAAACAATTTAAAAGCCTGCATAAAATATATAAAAAATTTAAGTGCAAGCAAGCTTGAGCTGGAAAGAAAGTAAAGAATCGTTATTTTTTAGGATTAGATGAGAAAAATGTGACTGGACAGAAATTTTTTGGGTGATGCTTCCATATTTTGCTAAGCTGCCTTTTATCTGTTATTTTTTGAAGTTGAAATAAAGTTTACTTACCTAAAAAATAAGGTTTGAAAAAAAGAATCGTTAATATCCAAAACCAAAGTGAAATAAAAAGGAACAAAATATTAATTCATGCAACAATATGAACGAATCCTACACCATATGACAAGTGAAAGAAGCAAGGCAAAAACTCTGACTATCTTGCACTTCCCTTTTCACAACCTCATAGGGAAAGGAGCAAAGGAAAAACAAAACAAACAAACATCCAAAATGAGAAGTTCTTTAGGAAAGCCCCTATTAATGTTGGAACTCCAAAGGGCTACACCTTTAATGTAAGGGTGGCCAAAAAATAAACCAGCCCTTGCCCCCTGCTTATCAAGGGGATGGTACGTTTTTATATCTATATTTCTTTATTTTATCCTGACAGCGAACATGAGGTTTCTGTATCAGAGATCAGACCATTATTTACTTGCAATAACCATGCTGGATCCCCACGCTCCATCTCCCTCCTCGGGAGTGACGCCTTATGGCCCGATGTTCACCCTGTGTGGACAGAGGGAGTTTCTACAAAAGCGGGGGAGCCCTGAAATTATGAATCTCAGAGTTTATATAGGAACTGCTGCACAGCTGCCACCCTCCCTTCTGCAAAGAGGGAGCGAAGCCTTTCTCTCTAATGTAAACAAGCGCTCTCTGGGAAGAGAAAGGGCAGGTCCCTGGGAGTTTACAACCCTTTAAAATGTAAATGAATAATGGCTCCAGGGAAGATAAACTGTAAATCTCCCCCAGATTATAGAACCACCGTTAACTTCCAAGGCTTGTTTGCCATTCATTCAAATTTTAAACCATGTTGCCAGGAATTTTTGCTCATGCAGAAACATGAAAATATTTACGCTGTTTCCCTACAGAGGACAGATGGGAAAACTGCCTCTTCGGAACTTAGCTGCTTATTGTTGGGGGCGAGGGGGTGGGTATACCCACTTGAGCATTCATAAGCATAATATGGCTTTATGTAATTACCATTACCTGATGGTCATAATCAATTAAATTTGATACTTAATTGATGGTCTAGCTGCTGACTAGATACAGCCCAAGGCAGAACTAGAATTAAATCGGAAGAAATCAACCAAAGAAACCAGACAAAGAAAGACAAAGAAATGGAAAATGTAAAAAGAAATTAATAGAGATGGAAGGGAGAGTGAAAAGATTTATCAAGAGTCTAACTGGAGTCTCAAAATAAGAGAAAAGAGAATGGAGGAGAGGCAATGGCTCCAGAATTAATAAAAGATCCTAACCTTTAAATTCAGAAAAGACCAACGAATCCTAGGCAGGTTCAGTTAAAAGAAATACACTCCTAGGTGCATTATATTGCGTGTTGAAAACAGCAAGGGAGAAAGTTTAACCTCAAATGAACACCTAGACTACTAGAACAAGAAGTCATCAGACTTTTTTTTTTTAAAGATTTATTTATCCCCCCCCCCCCATTGTTTTTTGCGCTCGTTGTCTGCTCTCTCTGTCCCTTCACTGTGTGTTCTTCTGTGTCTGCTTGTCTTCTCTTTAGGCAGCACAAGGAACCAATCCTGGGACCTTCCAAAGTGGGAGAGAGGCGCTCAATCTCTCACGCCACCTCAGCTCCCTGGTCTGCTGCATCTCTTACTGTCTCTCCTCTGTCTCTTTTTGTTGTGTCATCTTGCTGCGCCACTCCCCGTGCGGGCCAGCACTCCATGCAGGTCAGCCCTCCTGCGCAGGCCAGCACTCTGCATGGACCAGCTCACCTTCATCAGGAGGCCCTGGGAATCGAACCCTGGACCTCCTATATGGTAGATGGGGGCCCAATTGCTTGAGCCACATCCTCTTCCCCATCAGATTTTAAAAACTGAGATAGAATTCATTAAAAAATTCTCTCAAAGTGTACAATTTGGTGATTTTGAGTATGTTTACAAGGTTGTGCAACCATCACTATTACTTAGTTCCAAAACATTTTCATTATCCCAAAAAGAAACACTGTACTCATTAGCAGTTAGCAGTCACTCCCCATTCTCCTCTGTACCCAGCCACTGGTAACTAATAATCTACATTCTGGACATTTCATATTGTGGTAGTGGGTGGTCCTAGTGCAGCCTGCCGCCTTTCCCTGGGACCCAAAATCCATCCTATGTTCAGTACCAGGTGTGTCAGCCTGGCGGGATAAAACACAAAGCCCAAGTAGCTAAGGGGACTGCTGGTTCATTTCTTCCCCTATTGCCCTGAGCATATGTTCTGGGTACAGGCTGACATGTTTACCGGAGAATCCTGACCCGGTGGGCATGTTTTATAACATCCAGCTCACAGCCTGGTGGCATATCTGTCCCTGGCAGTGAGGGAGTGGGGCTCCTCCACTGTGGCAGCACAGGAACACAAGACAGGGGTGCTGCGTGTAGACCCTCTCCCTGTGTTGGCCATGAATAGAGAGACCCTTTGGCGATGGGGAACTGATGCCCATTAGTGAAGCTGAACTTGCTCTGTCCCTTCTCTCTATGAGTAAAACATCTTTCCACCAGAGTCTGTGCTGGCAACCCCGACACCTATATTGGGGTGGTTGATATCTCTTTAGGTGCCTTTCCTCCTGACATATATAAATGGAATCATACATTATGTGGCTTTTGCGTCTGGCTTCTTTCACTTAGTCTTTTCAAAATTCATTCATGCTTTAGTTTGAATGAGTACTTCATTCCTTTTCATGGCTGAATAATATTTCCATAGTACAAATGTATAGCATTCTGTTTATCTGTTCATCAGCTGATGGGCATTTGGGTTGTTTCCACTTTTGGGCTATGATAAATAATGCTGCTATGAACATTGGTGTTTTTGTGTGAACATATGTTTTCATTTCTCTTGGGTATGTAGCTAGGAGTCAAATTGCTAGGTTAAGTGGTAACTCTATGTATCACTTTTGCAAGAAACTGCCAAACTATTTTTCACAGCAGCTGAAACATTTTAGATTTGCACTAACAATTTGTAAGGGTTTCAATTTCTCCACATTATTGCCAACACTTGTTATTGACCATCCTTTTGATTATAGCCATCCTATTAGGTGTAAAGTGGTATCTCATTGTGGTTTTAATTTGCATTTCCCTAATGTCTAAATGATGTTGAGCATCTTTTCATATGCTTATTGGCCACTTGTCTACCTTTTTTGGAGAAATGTCTATTCAAATCCTTTGTCCATTTTTAATTGGTCTATTTTTCTTTTTGTTGTTGAATCGTAGGAGTTCATTATATATTCTGGATACTAGCCCCTTATTAGATACAAGACATACAAATATTTTCTCACATTCTGGGTTGTCTTTTCACTTTCTTGACAGTGGTCAAATATTTTTTGAATCCTTAAATTCCAAGTTCAAACGATTTTTTAAACTGTTTTGTGTTCTCCTATTTTGCTGGTGCCCTCTTTTATTCACACTTCTTGGATGAATTTGACAAACACTCACTGACCTAAGCTTACCCTGGATGCACACTAATATGCCATGGTGTTGGGAAACTCTGAACTGGTCATTTCTTTCTCAACATCAGATATAGAATGACAACCCCTAGCTAACAACCATTTAAGACTGCTCAGTAAGAGAAAACACATGCATGCAAATACATCCTTTTCCCACCATTCTACATTGTGTAGCTCACATCCAGGGCTATTGGGGCAGGTTGATAAAATGACTGATGATCTTCCCTGAGATGATGATCAATATTCACCATGTGTGGATGGTTGGTAGCCTGAAGTTTGATCGAATTTTTGCAAATCACTCACTGAATAAGTAGGAGAGAGAATAGAACTAAGACTACCATTTTCTTCAAAACAGGCTGAGACTTTATAGAATATGAATATATTCAAGTGGTCATGGGGTGTTGTCTCGGTGGGTGAAGACCAACAGTGACTGAAAGAATATTGAATTCCCATCCTGGCAAGTCCTGCTACATTCTCTAATAGAGTGGCAAGAATCCCCAGACGACATAGACAGTGTCTAGTGAAGGATGACAGACCAATATGCCAGGCCCTTGACACTGATGGCTGTACTTATGACTCTTGTTCTTGTGAAATTGAAACTTAGGGTAGTATTATATATTGCCCAGGAGTTATCTCCTGAGAGCCTCCTTGTTGCTCAAATGTGACCTCTCTCTAAGCCAAACTAGCATGTAAACTCACGACCTTCCCACCAGCATAGGGCATGACTCACGGGAATAGCCTCCCTGGAACTGAGGGATTATTACCAAGTGCCAACTAGTGATGTATTTGGAAAAAGACCTTGACCAAAAGGGGGAAATATTAAACACAAATGAGTTTTTATGGCTAAGAGATTTCAAAGTGAGTCGGGATGTCATTCAGAGGTTACACTTATGCCTGCCTCAGGAGGATCTCATTGAATGTCACAGTAAACAGTGCCTCAAGCAGGGTTGCTCCTGTGGGATCTAGAGACATCTAGACACTATAGGCAGGGCAGATAATCTCAGGAATTAGGCACCCTGTCAGTGGGCCTTAACTTGGAATATATTTTCCCCAATGTAACAGAGTTAGACTAATTTATAATTTCCCTATACATGGCTCTTCTGCCTCTTTTATTTGAACCTATAATTAACATTACAATTGTTAATTATATGTACAAGAGACTTAAATCTTCAGTCTGTTCATATGCCAGTTGAGTCCTGAACCTCAGCAGAGTTGCAACACCCACTCTCCAGTTCGTTGGATTCCCCTAGAACAACTAACAAAAGGATGATGATGGACAACACCCATCCCAAAAAACAGAGAGTATCTATAACTGCAAGTAAGACAGTTCCATTCACCTACCCCATGGGATCTAAGCCCCCTCTCAATCAGAAACAGAGTGGGCACCACCATCCTAAATCTTCAATATTGAGGAATGTACAAACATAAGGGGGGGAATGCAACTACGGACAAAAGTAGACTTATTATTATTCTAGCAATGGAAGAACTTGTAACATTGATATAAGTAAAGGCAGTGGTCACCAAAATTTCTGAGGGGTGGGAGAGGGAAGAATAGGTGTAACATGGGGCAATTTTTGGATATTGGGATTGTTCTGAATGATATTGTAATGATGGATACAGGCCATTATACATTTTGTCAAGACCTACAAAAATGTGCAGTTGAAAGTGTAAACTATAATGTAAACTATTGAACATGATTAGTAGCAATGCTTCCATATGTGTTCATCAATTGTATCAAATGTACCACACTAATCAAAGATGTTGTTAATGGGGAAAAGTGTGTGCGTGTGGGGGTGGGGTATATGGGAATCCCCCTATATTTTCAATGTATATTTATGTAATCTAAAGCTTCTTTAAAATTAAAAAAAAATTTAAAAATCAAGGCATATTTTACACTTTCATCACATTTTAATTCAGAAAATCCCCATCTCATGTGTTCCTTGGTTGATGTGTCTGGTGGCTTCCCTATTGGACATCTGAATCTAGACTCTTCCATTACCTCGACTTCAAGCTGTAGGAGGAATCCTGTCCTTCACTGCAACTAGCATTTCAAATAAAAAAGTAGTTCTGGGGGGAAAAAAAAACAGGCTGAGAAATTCCTTTTTTGCATCTCTTATTTCCTCCTACAGCTCTTCCTCAAAAACCCAACCCTTTTCCTCTATCCTATGGGCCATGGAGTCTGCTTGATTCAGCTAACTCAGAATCTCTCACATATCCATGTCTTCCTTCTGTTTCCATCACCGCTGCCCCGGTTCAGGCCTTCATGGATGGCTGCCTCCTAATTGTTCTTCTTGCTGTAGTGCCTCAACATTAAACTCTGCCCTCTGCATCACTGTCCTAGGGGCCTTCCAGAAATCTGCATCTTGTCAATCACACTCTAAGAATCTAGTACCAGGAACCAGATTTTTACCTCTTTATGAATAGCAGCCTTTAATAAAGTTTGTTGAAAGAATGCCTAAGTGAATCATACCACATCTTGCACAAAAATCTTCACTGGTCCCCCATTACTTTTCACCTGATGTCTGAAGAATTTAGCATGGTACCCAAAGCACTTTCTGAATCATGCCATGATCAACATCTCTAGCTCCTTTTCCTGCCGTTCTCTTTTCCTCTCATACCTTTTCCTCCCCTGCACCGCAGCCACCCTGCACTACTCTATCCCTTATCATCATCAGCACCTCCATGTTTCTGGCCTTTATTCACTTAATTGCTCCTCCAAGAATGTTCTTGATTTACTTATGTATTGTAGCAAATTGAAATTCTTCTTATCCTTTCAGGCACAGCTCCAGGGTCAGCATAGAAGGATGCAGAGTTCCCTGAATGCCTCAGCAGGAGCCCTCCCTCTTTGCTCCCTCTAACAACATTTACTGGACTCCCTCTTCTTCCTGGAGGGCTCGGGACTCTCAGTAATTTTCATGTATCCCCTCAGTGCCAAGCACAGGGCCTGGCTAGTAACTGATGTTTGATGAACACATGTCAAATTGAGCTAAATTTTTATGTGAAAGCTAAATTTTTGGTTAATTCACTGAAGAAGAAAAATCAGGGGAGAAATGGGTATAGAATAATGTGCTGGGGATTGAATCATGTCCCGCACAAAAGACATGTTCAGATCTTAACCCACTTTCCTGTGAGTGTGAACCCATTTGTAAATAGGACCTTTTGAAGATACTGTTATTAGTTAAGTTTTGTGGCCAGATTGAATCAGGATGGATCTTAATTGGTATGACTGGAGGTCTTATAAGGAAAGAGGAAATTTGGATACAGTCAATCAGAGAAAGCCACAAGAAGAAGCCAGAAGTCAGTGGAAACCAGAAAAGCAGACACAAGGAGAGATTGCCATGTGATGGAGGCAGAGGTGCAGGCCAAAGAAGCCCAAGGACTGTGACAAGTAAGCACCAGACTGCTACAGACTTCTGGGAGAAAGCATGGCCTTGCTGACATCATGATTTTGGACTTCTAGGCTCCAAACCATGAGATAGTAAATGTTTGTTGTTTAAGACAACACATTGTGTGTCATTTGCCATAGCAGCCTTGGCAAACTAAGACATAATTTTCTCTTGATACCCCAGAATTTTCAGCTATTTCAGGTGCCACCAAGCTGAAACCCTGCCTCTATGGGGCTTTTGTTGCAGTTTCTCTCTCTCTCCTTCCCTCTCTGTCTTTGGCTTGATGCCCTCTCCTCTATATTGCCAATGGATGTGCTATCAACTTCCTTCTCTCTCTGGCTTGTTTGATGGTCCTACAAAGAGGGAAGAAGGTGACCCTCACTGGAAATGTCTCCATTGTGACCTGAAATGTAATAGTGAGCCTTCCAGTTGCAAGCAGGCAGAAGAAACTGGAGAGTGAAGCAAGTTTTCATCCCTCTTTTCCTGTCTTGTTCCATAGTGAAATTCATGCTTGATACTGTGAGAGAAGATAACTCAGAGCAGGAGTTTCCTCCTCTGGAATCAGAATACTTTTCTAGCACTTCAGCTTTCCCTACAATCTCTGAGAGTTGCTCAGTGCTCCCCAGAACTGCATTTTCTATGGAGCAAAATCTAGAGTTCAGCCAAAGGACGTGAGGCAAGACCATAAAACCCTTACACATCAAGCTGTCTGATCTCCTTATGTAATTCATGTGCAAGGACACCATATGGATGTTCAACTTATATTGGGACTACACTTAGCACAGGCTTCTGGAGATGGCTCTTCCTTCCCTGAACTTAGTCATAATCATCCCTGTCCTTATGTCATGGTCTAGCATCTGCCCTACATAACCCCTATTATCTCATTGCCTGGACATCCAGCCCTTCCTTCCTCAGCTGTATGTAGACTGACCAAAGCCTTCTGGGCAGCTTTGAAAACACATTTTTCCATCTGTCCCTCTTGTCCCTACACATTCTTCCCAAGTCCAACATCCTGCCTCCCCACACACATGCATAGGGCTAGCCCAGTGCAAAGTATCTACTTACACTGTTCATAATGGTAGTCACTAGCCATATGTGGCTATTGGGATATAGATTAATTTTAGAACTTTAAAAACTATACTAGCCATATCTCAAGTGCTCAAGAGCAACATGTGTCTCATGGCTGTGTATTGGGCAATGTAGATCTAGACCATTTCCATCATCACAGAAAATTCTATTTGAATAGACTGTCACTATGAGGGACTCATTTATCTTTCTGGAACACATTGAAGTTTATCTGAGCAAAATGATTTTTCATTCCAGTTTTTATTCTTCATCTATTGGTTTCTCCAGAGTACCATTTTCAAAATTGAGACTCGGTTTCACCAGCATGGGAGTACAAATGGAGACAATAATAAGAATATTCACTACTTATGCAGAACCAATTTTGTACCAGGTAGCATGCTGGGCACTTTCTCTGTTACTTTTGTTTCTCACAACACCCTTTCAGGTTAAACATTTTTATTTCTATTGACAGATATGGAAAATGTAGCTCAGAGGTAAAATGCACTCCAGACCACACAAGCCAGGAGGTGGGATTCAAACCCACACACGCTAGGCTCCAAAGTGTTTTCTAGCATATCTCAGTGGCCCTCTAACATGAGAGACCATTTGAAATGAGGTCTCCCCCAAGCTGAGACACATGGACTTGGGAGGTTTGATACATAATCACTGATCTCAGAGAACTTTCAGTCTAGCTGGGAAGACAAACAACCTCATTGCGACTGTCATCACATTACAAACATTTGCATAACTCCTTATAATTGGCAAAGGGCATTCTCTCTCATGATTTCAATTTTCAGGAAGTATTGTAGAGCTGGGGCTTATTAAGGGGAAATAGAGGTCTAGGCAACGGGTCTGTGGGAATGCTGAAGAAGGCGCAATTAACTATGACTGACAGGCAGCCCAGAGGACGCGCGGCAGGAGCTGAATCTTGATGGATGAGGAGGATTTCTACAGACGGAGATGTTGTAGAAAGGTCCACCGGGCAGGGGCAGCTGCATGAGGAAAGGTACACACCCAAGC
>PVKH010040344.1:0-11075 GCA_004027955.1 Chaetophractus vellerosus | reverse complement strand
GGGGGGGGGTATGTAATAAATTAAAAAAAAATCTTTAAAAAAAAAAAGAATACAATTGCTTTTTGTATATTGATCTTGTATCCTGTGATTTTGCTAACTTTGTATTTTGGAACTCTTTTGGTAGAGTCCATTGGATTTTCTACATAGAAAATCACATTGCCTGTGACTCTGTAAGCCATTTATTTTCTTTTCTTGTCTTATTGCACTGATTAGGACTTCCAGTATGATGTTGAAGAGTGGTGAGAGTAAACTTCCTTGTCTTATTCCTGATCTTCATGGAAAAGCACTGTCATTCACCATTATATATGATGTTAATTATAGGGTTTTTTATTTGTAGCTGTCCATTATCAGGTTTAAGAAGTTCTCTTCTATCCTTAGTTTGCCAAGAGTTTTTTGCTTTGTTTTGTTTTCAAACACAAATGATGTTTATATTTGTGGAATGTTTTTTATTTATCTGTTGAAATGATCATGTGGTTTCTTTTATTTTATTTCTTAATATGTTGAATTACATTGATTGAACTTCAAATATTGAACCAGTCTTGCATTTCTGGGATAAAACTCACTTAGTAATATTTTATCCTTTTTATATATTGCTGGATTTGATTTGTTAATATATTTTGATGATACATGCATCTATGTTCATGAGGGATATTGGTCTGTGCTTTCTTTGTATTTGTCTGGTTTTTGTGTCAGGGTAATTCTGCCCTCATAAGCTGAAATGGAAAGTGTTTCTCTCTCTCTCTCTCTCTCTCTCTCTCTCTTTCTAGAAGAGATTGTGTAAACTCTGTTTTATTTCTTCTTTAAATGTTTGGTGCTTTGTCAATGAAACCAACTGAACCTGGAATTTTCTTTGCTGAAAGATTTTTAACTACAAATCCAATTTTAATAGAAAACAGATATGGGACTATTCAGCTTATTTATTTCTTAATGAGTGAGTGTTAGTAGTTTATATCTTTTAAGGAATTCATCCATTTCATCTAAGTTGTTGAATTTATGGGCATAGAGTTTGTTATAGTATTTTGTTATTGTCCTTTTAATGTTTGTAATCTGTAGAGATAGTACCTCTTTCATTCCTGATATTGGTAGTTTGTGTCTCCTCTCTCTCTCCCTCCCCGCCTCCCTCTCTCTCTCTTTCTCTCTCTCTCTCTGTCAGTTTGGATAGAGTTTTGTTAGTTTTATTTATCTTTTCACAGGACCAGTTTTTTGTTTCATTGATTTTCCCTATTATTCTATTTAAAATTGTATTGATTTAATTTCTGCTCTTATTTTGATTGTTTCCTTCACTCTGCTTATTTTGGGTTTTATTTGCTCTTCTATTTATGGTTTTTTTTTTAAAAGGTAGAGGCTTATATTATTAATTTGAGACACTTTTTTGTAATGTAAGCATTTATTGCTATAAATTTATTTCTATGCACAGCTTTGTATGCATCCTACAAATTCTGATGTGTTATATTTTGATTTTCATTTAGTTCAAAGTATTTTTTTATTTCCCATGAGACTTTTCTCTTTGAGTAATAGGTTATTTAGAAATGAGTTTTGGGGATTTTCCATATATCTTTCAAGTACTGATTTCTAGTTAACTTCTGTTATGGTCAGAGAACAGTGTATGAATTCAATTCTTCTAAATGTGTTAAAATTTGATTCAAGATCCAGAATAAGGTTTATTTTGGTGCATATTCCATGTGCACTTGAAAATGATGTGCTCCCCAGTGTGACAGAGTTGGACTTGTTTGTGGTTTCCCTACACATGGCTCTTCTGCCCCTTCTATTTGAACCTCTAGTTAGATTTAGACTTGATAGGTATATGTCCAAGAGTCTTAAATCTTTGGGCTGTCCATGTGCCAGTTTGGCTCTGAATCTCAACATAGTTGCAATACCTGCTCTCCAGCTCATTGGACTCATCCAGGACAACTATCAAGGAGATAATGATAGACAACACCTACCCCAAGGAACAGAGAAAGTCTACAACTGCAAGCAAGATAGTCACATCCATCTGCACCATGTGATCTAAGACACCTCTCAATTAGAGGTGGAGTGGACATCACCATCCCAGAATCCTCAGGATTTGGGAATGAATGATGGACTAGAGTAGACTTATGGTTATTTTACTATAGACTTATTGTTATTCTAGAAATGGAAGAACTTTTATCATTGATGTGGAGACAATGGCCACCAGAAGTTCTGAGGGGAGGGAGAAGGAAAAATAGGTATAATATGGGGGCATTTTCAGGACATTGGAATTGTCCTGAATGATGTTGCAATGATGGATACAGGCCATTATATATTTTGTCATAACTTATAAAATTGTGCGGGACAGAGTGTAAACTCTAATGTAAACAATAATCCACGATTAGTGGCAATGCTCCAATATGTGTTCATCAATTGTAACAAATGAACCACACTAATGAAGGATGTTGTTACTGTGAGAAAGTGTGCGAGGGTAAAAGAGTGCGGCATAGGAATTCCCTATATTTTTAATGTAACATTTATGTAATCTAAAATATTAAAAAAATAAAAAAGTATTGAAAAAACAGAAATTTATTGCTTCACAGTTCTGGGGGCTAGAAGTCCAAAATCAAGGTATGGGAAGGGCCATGCTCCCCCTGAAGTCTGTAGGGAAGAATCTGTTCCATGCCTGTCTCCTGGTTTCTGGAAGTGGCCAGCAATTCTTGGCATTCCTTTGCTTTTGGCAAAAATCAATCTCTGCCTCCATTGTCACATGGCCTTCTTCTTTCTCTGTGTCTGTATGTGTCAACTCTTCCCTTCTTATGAGGATACCCATCATATTGGATTAAAAGTGTCTCTACATTTTCCAGCCTCCCTTGCATGTTTGGGATCATGTGATTTAGTTTTGGCCAATAGAATATTTGTGGAAGTGATGTAAGTCTCTCCCAGGCCTGGTCCTTAAATATACCCCATGTGAGCCTCCTGCCCTCTTTTCTCTTCATGTGGTAACCTTGAACACCACAAGTTCCAGATGCTTTAGCTACAAGATGCAGGAGAGTCATACAGCCTGCGTGGAACTATGCCATGAGTGAGAAAGAAATCTTTCTTGTGTTAAGGCCAGAAATTTCAGGGCTGTTGTGGTAGCAGCATTAAATAACCCAGGTTGTTACAATAGTGTAGTGAAGAATTACTAGAGTACATCCAAGAAGTGCTTAGGAAAGTGGTAGAACTTTGAAATGAAGCTCATTTGTCTTGGATGTCGTGGGGACAGAAACACTTTGGAAAAATTTTAAAGACCTGTATAAATCAACAAGATACATTTCTTTTTCTTTAATTTAGAAGATGCATGCTTATTTATTTATAGGGAAAAATGCAGCTGCCGTATTTAGCAAAATACACTTTTTGGCTGGTCAGTAAATCCTAAACGTTCAGGAAAGCCACAAGGAAGCCCAATTACTAGCAAAAAGCTTGTTGGAGAGCCCGCAAATGGAGCAAAGCAATTAGGCTGGCTGTAATGGTGGGTTACAGAGTAGTTATGCCTACAATCTGAGGTTTGAAACCTAACTCCACCATTTATCAGCTGTGAACAGCTCTGGGAAATGCACTTACTTATCTGAACCTTGGTTTTCTCATCCGTCAAGGGGCAATGATGATGGTAGCTGTCTTATAATCGCTCTTCTGTATCACAGGGGGAATTCTTTTCCACTTGACCATCAGCTTTTTCTGCATAGCTCAAGTCAGAAACGGCAGCCTTGGGGTTCAGAACCCTGACATCTTTGGTAATTCACATACTCATGGTCTATTTGTTGATACATGGCTTTCCTAGGTAGTATATCATGAAGACCTCACAAAGCACAATAGGGCTAATAATGAATATGAGATGAGAGGGTGGGAAGTATGTTTTTCATATTAACTTGTGTGAGGTATGGGAAGGCCAGATGCAGATGGAGAAGAGACAGGAAGAGTTTAAAAGATTTATTATACTCACGGTTCCCTGGGGAGAAGGAAGCATGCTACGTTGGGCCTCATGGGGAAAATACCAAAGTCAGTTACAAGACAGAGAGAGCAAGAGAAACTGAGAAATTATCTTTACTGTAGTTTCTGTGGGAATCACGTATATGTTGGGCAATTGCACACCAGCATGGGATTGACTGTCTATATTTGAAAGTGGTATTCCTGCAACTCTGATCAGAAATATCTAGGAGTAACAGAGGTATAAGATGTGGGGTTTGGCCACCTGAGGACCCCTGTAAAGTTAAAGCATCAATCGACAGAAGCTGGTAGAACATGGTTAATGCTGGCAGCCCTGTTCAAAGGGAGAAGGATGAGAGAAATGTAAGGGGGCTTTTGTTTTGTTTTGTTTTCTAAAGGGATCCTGATATTTCACAGGCCTCTTTTTGATGGAAAAGATGGTATAAACATATATAATGCTGAAAAAGATCTCTCAGGGGAGTCGGGATTTACTAATCCTGTCATGGTTGAGTGGTGGCTCAGGTGGTTGGTTAAGGCTGCAGCCTGCAGTGGAATCCAGACCAAACCTCACTTGCTGGGCCCAGCACTCCAGCTCTTGGAAATGTTCCCATGGGTCCTGGAGCAGGGTCCATCTCTTGGTGGTAAGGAACAGGTTGTGTGCTCAGGGCTCTTGGAGTTGGGGCAAGTCAGTCAGCAGCATCAGGGAGTCGATCTGGATCTTGCACTTCAGCGACTCAATGTTGGCGGGGTTCACACCATGCCCTGCAGCCAATCAGCAAGCAGGAAGGCCAAGAGTGAGGAAGGGTACTTCTGGCTATGCAGTGGCCTGTCAGCCACATCCATGTCTAAGGACTGGTTCCAGAATTCCTCCAGGTCAATGTCAACACTGGCCAGCCCCACTACGCTTTGGAGTGTCTGAGAAGGGTGGATGCTCTTATTTATTAGCAAACAAGAAATAGGTAATAGTACATTTGGTAGGAGGGGGAGAGCTTGGTAGGACTAATCAGGAGTAAAAGCAATTACTTTAAAAGTGGGAAAAATTGAGTTAATTCATATGGATGGAAAGGTCACTCATAAGAGGTCTTGTTTGTGGTCATGAAGGTCCTTGTGATATTTATATATATATTTTCTTGGTAGAAACAGAGTGAACCAGATCAGTAGAAATAGAAGAAATCCAATTTTGGCCAGTAAGGTACTTGGTGATGCAGGAATGATTCAGGGATAACAAGAAAGAGGAGGCTGCACAGTGTTGACTTTTCTGCAGCCACAGGCGTGAAAACTTTCACCTGACCCATTTCATGGTGTTTGCTTGTGCAGCCTAAGAATCTCAAACAAGGAGGTACCACTGTGGATATTTTCCTCATCAAATTTGGCACTCGCCCCAAGGATGAGAATTAGATCCAGCACTGGCAGTTCACAGAATCAAAGAGTTCTGGTGGGGAAGGTCAGCTGGGCCCATCTGTGATCCATACAGATCCTCGGGACTGGGGAAGTCTACTCGTGGGATGTGCTGAGGCAGGGGGGAAAGCTGAGGAGCTGGGGCAGTAGCAGGTTGGGGAAGAGTCCTTTTACGTCATAGCAATCCGTGGTAAGCCAGGGCAGGATGAGTCAGACTGTGAGAGAGGAAACTCGCTGGAACACACACTGCACTTCACCAGACTAAAGTACCATGTGGTGAAGCTATTACCTACAGGAGAGAAAGAAAGGCACTCTGTGAGCTGGAAAAACATACAGCTATCACAGAAAATGGCATCATGCCTCTCTACTTTTGGAAAGGGTACAAACTTGTGGATGGGAGGAATGTACTTAGTGCAAAGAGATTGGGAATAACAAAAATTAAGTCACCTCAGGACTTTGCCAAATTACCAGTAAACAGCAACTGTGGAGATATGTGGGTAACTTGAAAAAGGAACTTCGTCCTGACCCATGGTCTCTTTTAACAGAAAATTCAATCTTTTCATGGCTTGAATGGGTTAGCCATCTTGTACTACATGGGAGTTATTTCTCCCTTGCAATTAGGTACAACCCTGCATTTTAAGGGGCTTGACATTAAATTGGAGCATTCTCTGTAAGAACATAAAAGCTTTGCAGGAAGAAAAGGTTGATAATGAGATGCTGACCTCAACCACTCTTGAGGTAGGATATTTCAGTCAGTGGCATCTCTTTAACCGGGATAGCAGAATGTGCAATTTTAAATTGAGAAAAAGAATCCCACAGATTACTTACTAAATCTCAAAGTACTGGAAAACGGGAAGGGTTTTGCAGCCCACAGATGATTTGCAACCCCTAGATGGAATCATCACAAGGTGAGATGCAGAACTGACATCTGCCCTTGGGTTGGAAGAGGGGGTTGATAGCTGCTGGCCACAAAATACTTTATACAGTACTGGAAGTGCATCCATCCATCCATTCATTCTGTAAATATTTATTAAGGACCAATGTACCAGGCGCTGTGCCAGCCTTTGTAGGGTATATAAATTGTATAAGATACACCCATTGCTCTCAAGATGTTTATAGGCCATGTATTCTCATTCTGGGTTATCTTTTAATGGTCTTAAGCAGACATAGCATTTCTACAGGGTAAATCAGATATCTGTGAGAATGATGCCAGGTCATCGCAAAAGCAGTGCCACCTTGGCCCCTGGGTTGGAGTGAGACTTGAGATCTTGGAACTCAGGACTAGTAAATTTCATAGAGGGGGAGGAGAATAGGGGCAGGCCTGGTGCACTGCTTGTGTTTAGGGAAGAGGAGCAGTTGTGTAAGAGCATTTGGGAGAGGTGGCACGCACAGCTTTGCACATTGGTGAGGTTTGAAGGATGGTAAAATTAGGCCATGTGATCCAAAAGAGAAAAAGGTGTGGGGAGGGGAGCGGCACCAACTTCTCTGTTTCATAATGTTTCTGAAAGACAGCCCTGCAGAATAACTCCTGGGCTGATGAATGGTCTGCACTGCTCAAGAAGAAGCAGAGCTATGCTCTGGTTGTTAAAAACTCTATGTTTGGGAACATGCGTGAACAGCTGCTTTTATCCTAGATAAGAGAGGCAAAAGTACTCTGAGAAAATCAAGAGTCCTCTTCAGACTGTGAAATGATGAAAGCCTTGTTTTTAAAACTACAGTTTTAGGGTATATGGAATGAACTAATTTCTTTAGGATTGTTTTTAGATTAAAAGATTCTTGGCTATAGATTTGGAATATAATTTTTTTTTTTTATATTTATCTGCCATCTCACACTTAGCAAAAAACCCATTCTCATCAAGAGAATTACTTTGGAACTAATTTTCCAGAAACAGGACTTAAACTCCCTTCAGGGACACTTTCACTGCCTATTGATGATAATACTGTGCCTTGACCTTGGGAGTGTCTGGCTTCATTTTCTAATCTATTCACACCCCATTCCTGCCTTAACATAAAACAAGAGCCATGCTGAGTACAGTAGAATGGTGCTGTGAAAGTTTTCACAGTTAGGTTGAACACAATCCCATCTCTCTACTGAAACTGCTCTCTCCAAAGGGAATGATATCCTCCTAAGTGCTGAATCTAGTGGCCTTTCTGAGTCCTTACTTAGCCTCTTTAACCTAGCTACCATTTATTGATCACTTTCCATGTAGCAGGCACATTGCTAAGCACTTTATTATTTGTGATTTTAGGCAAATTTAACTCTCTCTACAACTTGGATGTTTAGAGAAAATGTAACATCTTAATTTTGTCCCTAAGCCTGCCCTTCCTCCCAAGCCCCAAACCACTAGGAAAAATAATTTAACTGTTCAATCTAATTCCATACTTAGTCCATTCCCATAAATTAGGTAGTTGCTTTAGGTAGTATTGAGTTTCTATTGGAGAATAATGCTCAGCTTCTAGGCCTCTCTCCCTCCCTTCTCTCAGCTGCTTCATCCTTGAAATGTTGTTTGGGATATGCAAGGAGGGGTAACTTTACAAGACCCTAGGGTGACAGGGAAGAACCAGAGTCCTTCCATCTCCTGTGGTCTCCAGCCCAATGGTCCCTGTCCACTTGGTGCTGCTTGTGCTGTTAACAGAGATGGTTGATGCCGGTGGCTGTTCTCTCTTGCCCCGTGGTCACACTGCTGGTGACTTAGCCTCATCTCCACTATAGCTGACTGAGAGACTCCTTTGAGATCTAGCTGTGACCTCCATTAAGCTCCAGCTTGGGAAGTCTGCTTTGGAGCCCTTGCTACAGAGCCCTTCACCACTGCTATAAAGAACCCCTCTGGAAGCCAGTCAACCCAAACAACATGGAATCCTGGGGCAGCCTGGAAAAGCTATGTCTTTCCTTCAATATTAAACACTCTCATTTATCTGATGCACCGCTTCCTCTCAGGGTGAAAGCCCAGAAGAGGAGTATTGAAGCATGCGCCTCTCCACTTTGCTCTGCTACTTCCCTCTGGCTTCCTCTTCCCATGATCCCCTGAGATTGGAAAGGGAACGACTCTGACTCTCTCCTCTTCCTCTTCTAATCTGGACCTCATTTACACAAAACCTTATGGTCTAGGCCAACGAACCAGCTTGCATGTCTACTATCTCACTGCAAAATCCTAGTTTGAATGTCAGAAGCTGAATATTATTATCTCAGTCTGTTTTTTTGCATCACTCTGTCACAAACCCTAATAAAATCCCAATCAAGATGGCTGGGGGCACACTGGGGCTTTGCTGTCAGAAGCCTGGGCTTCAGGGCAGCAGCAGCAGCAGCAACATCAGAGCTTGGGAGGAGTTTAGAATCTCAGGCCCATCCTAGAACTACTGAACCCGAGTCTACATTTTAACCAAATCTTCAGATGGAAATTGTGAACGTTAACGTTAGAGAAGCAATGGACTAGGGCAAAGGCCATGTAACCAAAGATGAGAAAAGCACCTTAATTTCAAAACATTCTTCCTCATGTTTGCATATAATCTCATTTCATCAAGACCATCCTGTGAAGTGGATATAATTCTCTCCATTTTACAGCTCAGTGAACAGGCTCAGGAAAGGTAAGGAAGTGCTGCAGGTCTTGTAGCAAGTGGGCCAGAGAGCAACGATTTGAAGCCCCTCTGCCTGACTCTGAAGCACGACAGCACTGGATTGGTGACCACATCAGCCCTAACATCTGATTTTCCTTCTGTGACTACATGCCACCTCATATCGTACCCTCTTTTCTCCTCTTTATCTGCTCAAGGGTTTCCTGGCCACTTTTCTTCAGTGTCCAGATTCTCTCAGTATTGGCTGGCTGGTTGCTGGATTTCTGACCTGAGCCTGCCTTAGGCTATCTCTCTAATCATAAATATTCATGTCCCCTTAGGTTCAAATCTCCTTGTATAATTCTAGCCTGGATATTAGGCAATCTTTTGTATTCTTGCTGTGCAGCGATAGAGTCACAATAAGGAAGATGCGGCTTCAGCTGGGTCTCAATGAGAGGTCTTAGTTGGAGGTTGGAGAGGGAGGGGAGGATATTCCATCGGAATTCTAGTGGGAAAAATTGCAGGAGTAGGAGTGAGCATGCAATATCGGGGAGACAATGATTTATTGCTGTTTGCCTAGCTAGTGACTGACTTGATAATGTTTTACTTTGACTTTTGATTCAGGCACATATCTTTACTCATTATTAGCCCTCTATTGTTGACTCATGTCCTGCCCAGATCCTCAGCTCTAGCATATTCCAGGTTCTCTGCATGCCAGCTTCCCACCTCTGAGTTCCTTCATTTACAATCACGGAACACCCCAAGGAATATCCAAATCTTTCATTCTTGTGACATCTTTATTCTTGTCCTTTTTTTTTTTTCAGTTCTGACCATCATTACCATAATATGGCTGTATACCTGAATTATTATGATAACCTATTAAGTGACCTCCCTGTCTCCAGCCTTTCCATCTCTAGTCTGGACTGCCCATGACGAGTCTCCCATGACTAGTTCTGTTAGCTACATTTCAAAAATGGGAAAAATATTTGTCTCCTACTCTAAAGTTGTCAGTGGTGCTAAAGAATAGATATCAATTCCTATTGTAACACATTTAAAGTCCTCCCAAATCTTGTTCAAATCTAGCTTCACCACTTTTGTCTTCTCACCCTAATACAGGCTCTCCTTTTAGGAAAGGCTGCCTTGCTCATTGTTCCCTCAACCTTCCCTGCATGATGCTGTCTATAAACCTCTTTTTCTCCATTGTAATTCCCTTCTAGAATGCTCCTTCACTTAACCAAATCATATCCATCTTTTTAAGGCTAAGCTGAAGACTTATCTCTCCTTTGAATCCACCCCTTGTCATCCTACAGTGCACATTGCTCAATATTAAGGGTCTAGTTTAGGGTTTGCCCATCTTGACACTATTGACATATTGGGCCAGATAATTCTTTGTTGTAGGGGACTGCGCTGTGCACTGAAGGGCGTTTAGCAGCATCCCTGGCCTCTGCCCTCTAGAAGCCAGTGGCATCCCTCCCCCAGTTGTTATAACCAAAAATGTCACTAGACATTGCCAAATGTTTCCTGGAGTAGGGATAGATATGACAAAATTGTCCCGATTTGAGAAACACTGGAACTGTATGTCAAAGGATCTGAACCAATGGGGCTGTGAATATCTGCAGAATGATTAGAGAAGGGAATAATTTCCTGGGACACTGGAGTCATGTCACAGGATGTCTTCTACCCTTGGAGGACATAATTACATGCCTATATTTCATTGAGCTTCAGAATCTGTCTCTGTAGCCTTATCCCCTTTGACTGGTAGTTATAGCCTTTAGAAAGAAAATATCTCTGATCCATGACTACTTTTAGCTTGTAGTTTCATTATCATGTTCTTTAAGCTTAGCAAATTGTCCTTGTTGCATATGAAATTACTGAAAGAGAAGGTAAAATGAATATGCTGAGCATTCCCTGGAGAATATATATTTGGTAAAGAATTTTAAAGAAAGAAAAATGAGAAGACTTAAATTGAGGTTTGTATTCAGTATATCTGTAATTCAGAGATTCAGCAAAGAACAAAATTGAAACTTAATAATATTTAAATATCTGTAAAATTACTTTCAAAGTTCACAACATTTATTCTAGTACACATATTTGCTGATTAAATCCAGATTTATCTCTAAATCTATTTTTGATATGAAGAATTGCCTTTAATACCATTACTTTGAAAATCAAGTTCCTAATTTTAAATTGGGAATTTTTTCTTCCCA
>PVKH010040343.1:0-11074 GCA_004027955.1 Chaetophractus vellerosus | reverse complement strand
TAGCACAGATCCCTTCTGTTGCTACCAGAAACATAATCTCAATTAGCATATCTGATTGGTGAGTTATTTGAATGATATTGGTGCGCTTCTTCAAAACAAATGCGATCTTGGTGATGGTTGTGGAAAGACAAGAATGATATTCAGTGCTAAAGAGGAGTAACATAATTTTCTCTCCAATTTATTTTCTTCCTCCTTCTCCATCTTTGTTTGGTGTATTTAACATCTTTTATATGCAGGAAGCTAAAAAGTGGGAGGAACTAGATGGTGCAAATGCAATGACATAAAATTTCTGCTTCACGAACTGAGTTCATAATCAGAAGAAAAGACAGAAAGGCAATATAAGGTACATGGGATAAGGTCAAATATGTCAAAATGTATAAATACATGTTCCATAATTATAGGGGACAGGAGGTTCACTCTAAGCCATTCATATCCAGGAAGCCTTCATAAAGAGATAGGACATTTGAAATAAGGGCAGGAAGGAGAACAGTGAAGGGGGGATGCAGCACTCTAGATAGCTTTACGTTTTTATTTACTTGTTTCTCTGTAATCTGTTTTGTTCCAAAAATAATTTAATCGTATAAATTAAAAGTTTGGTTATGAAGACATAAAATAGAACCAATCATAAAGCTAAAATACATATCGTAACAACTTAGGCAGTTTTATAATATGAGCAAAAAACCAAACACAAGAATGAAGATGATATATTTTTGAGATAAGGAGAGAACAAGTTTAATTGAAGTACAGTGTTCATTGATGCATGATATTAACAGGTAAAAAAGGAAAAGATTGTATAGGGTTTGAAATGCCTGATATAAATACTGTTCATTTGATTTTATTGGCAGAAACACAATCATAATATCTTAGCAGGGAAGTACTTGTGACTTCATAGCTGGCAAGAAGGTAAAAAGTCATTACCATTGACTTAAGATTTGAGCCTCTGGACTCAGTTTGAGTCAGCAAATCCCCTGTTTTGCTTAAGTCAATTCAGGTTGTATTTCCTGTTACAACCAAGAGAGCTCTAATTAAGACATATTAAAGAATAAACAGTACTTGGTAATTTGAAAGACAATGGGAAGAGAGAGGTTAAGGATTATATTAACGTTTTGTGTATAAGAGACTGAAAGAAAGGAATCTAGCAGTACAGTACTTTTGAGATGGTAAGTAATTTCCATTTAATATCTGTAGAGTTTCAAAGGACAGAAGCATATTTAAGTAGGAGAGTCAAGCTGGCCATGAGAGCAACAGGGCAGGAGTTTGGGAGAGAGAACAGAGCAGTTAACTAAAAGGCATGCATTAGCATTTTCTCCATTTTAAAGAACAGATTAAGGAATGGGGAAGTTAAGAAATTGGTCCAAGAGAGTGAATTTCAGGACAGTATCTGAATAAAAGTCAGTCTGGTTCTGGACTTAAGTATTCTACAACATGAGAAGCATACTTCAGAGGCATTCATTTGGGGGTAGCTGAACCATCCTGGGTACGATGATAACATGATGAGTTTAAGGATTTAGCCACGTCACTTTCTTGTGTTAGAAAAATGGCCTATGAAAAATCTTGTAAAATGTTGGCTGCTTTAGTAAATGTAGGAATATAATTCTTTAGCACCACTAGGAAAAGATGGTGGGTTAAGGAAGTAGGTCTAATATACAAGTTCATTTCTTGTAACTATCACAGCAAATAAAGCTGAAACTTGTGAGTTTGGGAGACAGTGAAACTGATGATTAATACTGAATTTAGATAAGATAAATAAAGTCTGCAATTGTTTATAAAACTGATTGCAAAAGTCAAGTCTTGGCAATTATACCAAAATATCTTAAACTGATGAGAGCAAGCTCATGAATAAGAGCAGTGAGGTAAAACAACTTGAAGTATTCCTCCAACCTTATTCTCTGCTTCCATATCAGAATGGAAAAGTTCTAGACTGAATCTCTGGGGCAACTGGAGAATTTTCTTACAATTTTCAGGGAAAATTTGGTACATATTTATTAAAGTCAATACATCATCAGGCATCACAGAATCTATTTTGAGGTATTACTGCATTTTCTATCAGTTTTCACTGTCCTCTAAGCTTTGGTTCTCCACGCCTGGACTCCTTCTGCTGACATTCCCCTTTATAATATACTGCAGGTATGGGGAGGCAGTGTGTCGGAGAAGCACAGGAGGTTTATTCCTCACCTACAATGGCTCTTCTACTCAATACTGAAATTGTTGTTTGTTCTGTTGGTCAGTAACAAAGAGAAGCTCCACTCCAATCATTCCTCCTTTTAAATGGAAGACTTTTATAAGCATTGCTAAAGTTTTCAGTAGTATGAATATTCTGTGATTCTGAATTTTTAAAGCCAACACAACTGAAGTAATCCATTGTGTTATCAGCAAAGACGCTCCCATTTACTGGAGAATGTTACTATCTTAAAAAGAAATGCACTTACTTCTGTGGTATAAAGTATGTGATTGGATGTTCAATTAAATGGAAGCAAGACAGGTATAAGTATACTTAACATCTGTGGACTTAAAATTCATGTGAGACACAAAATAGACTGTACAAAAAGCTCTATGTTAAACTGACCATTAGTAGGTGTTTACAACTTGAACTGTATGTGTTGACAGCAGAATTCTTCTATCGATTTGTGGAATGGCTTTATGGTTCAGGATTATACCTTTCATTTATTGAGGGAATCATCAGTGAGCCCATGCCAAATGCCATATTTACATATGCCAAAGCTTTGTAATTTTTTGCTCATTTTATTTTAATTGGGTAAGCCAAATATTAAAACATCCTATTAATGTTTACAAAAAAAACTTAGAATTATTTCTGAATTAAAACCTTCAATCAAGATCTCACTAGTAAATCAAAGATTTCCCAAGAACCAATATAAGTCTCATATAACTCTCAGGCTTCAAAACCACTGAATAATTTTGAAATCAAGATGTTCCTACAGAATTGGTTACTTACCGCTTGTCCGTAATTCCTATATGACACAGATCTAAAGTGAGATAACTCAATTATTGTTAGAATAAATGCAGCAATTGAAGCAATTATGCAAAGGATGTTCACAAGCAAAGTACATGAAACCTGAAAAGAAGAATAGTGTAAATTTATTATATTCAGAATAAACAGTTAGGTTAAATAGTTGTACTGCTGAAGAAAAAGTCATCAATTTAAAACTTTATCTAGTTTCTCAAATTTTAGAAGTGTTAATGTGTTTGCCATTAGTGTAAAATATATTTCTGGTTTACACAAAACCCAGTTAAATGGAGGAACAACCGAAACACCCTCTGAGCACAGTCATGTCCACCCAGCGGTGGAGCGATGCTGGCGGGCTGGGTGGTGCTGCTCTCTGGGGGAGGGAGGGTAGGGAGGGTGGCACAGACCGTCCATGGAAATGGGGCGAGGGTTGGGGATTTGCGGGTATGTGGTTGAAACTATAACATTGGGAATGTTCTTTTGGCAAATATGGCAGGGGCCGGTTACTTGGTTTAAAGTGTTGGATGTGGGGGGCACATGGGACAGGGCGTAGCTGATGCAGGCTTAAAGGGAGTGTGTAGCTTCATCTTGTCATAGTGTGTTGTATCAGGGGGGAGAGACTAACATCACGAGTGGGAAGGCGTTGAACTCCCATCCTGGGAAGTCCTGCTTTGATCTCAAATAGAAGGGCGAGGCTCTTGACAGCATAGGCAGTGCCTATTACGAGAGGACAGGCCAGTATGTCAAGCCCTCAATGTTGCTGCAAGTAACTATGAATCTGGTCCTTCAATGAGTTAATCTTGGTGGTTTCCATTGGTCCCGAGGGGAGAGGGAGGGAGGAATAGGATACACGGAACATGGGACATTTTTGGGCTGATGGAATTGTTCTACATCATCTTGCAAGGATGGATACAGAACACATCAAACTTCATTAAAATCTATAAAAGTGTACTGTCCAAAATGTATACCACAATGTAAATCATTAACCATGGTTAGTAGTAATGTTTCAATATTTGTACATCAATTGTAACAAATGTACCATCCCCATGTAAAATGTTATTAACAGGGGAAAGGGGAAAAGGGAGAGGATGTTCAGTATATGGGAATAACCCATATTCTGTATGTGACTTCTCTGTAACCCAAAGATTCTTTGAAGACAAAATGAAAAAATAAGACACTGAGTGAATAAATGGAAGCAAATATCACTGTATATATAAGACAACAGATCTTACAGTGATGAAAGAAATGTCAAAAAAATTTTTAATTTTATATTTTTTATTTTGTTATTTCAAACTTTAATTTTTTTGTGTTTTAGTTGTTTTTTTTAAAAACTATCACTATTATATAATTTTCCTATTAATTATGTTTGATGATTTTGTTGGCTTCAATTTTGAAGAAGTTTTGGATCACAGAAGAGTTACAACTGTGGCAGGGAAGGATCATTGGTGCAGGGTGTCAGAGATGGAGGATGCATGGGAGGAGGTTCACTGGGGGCATAGCTATAAGGCATGTGAATGTGTTCAAGTGTTCATGGGGCATTGTCACAGTGGGTGGAGAGTCACACAATAACCAAAGGAATATCGAATTCCAATCCTTGAGAGCTCTGTCACATTCTCTAATGGGACAGCAAGAATCTCCTGAGTACAGGGGCAGTGAATAGTGAAGGAGGATGGACCATTGATGGGCCCTTAATTGTGATGACTGTACTTACAAACCTTTACTTTTGAAATTGAAACTTTGCCTAGTATTACAGGGTACCTACACGTTCCCTCCTGAGAGCATCCTTTTTGCTCAAATGTGGCCTCTCTCTAAGCCGAACTCAGCATTTAAATGCACTATCTTCCTGTCAGCATGGAACATGACTCCTGGGGATGAGCCACCCTAGTACCAAGGGATTACTACCAAGCACCAACTAGAAATATAACTGGAAAAAGATCTTGACCAAAAGGGGGAAAAGGTAAAGACAAGTAAGTTTATACTGCTAAGAGACTTCAAAGTGAGTTGGGAGGTCATTTCAGAAGTTGCGCTTATGCACATCTCAGCAGGAACTCATTGACTGCCAAAGTAAATAATACCCCAAATAATGCCTCAAATAATGGGTCTCCTGAGGGCTCTGGAGACAACCAGAGAGTGTGGGCAGGGCAGGCAGCTCAGGAGTTTGGTGCCCTGCCAGTGGGCCCCACTTTGGAATTTACCCTCCCCAGTGTGATAGAGTTGGACTCAGCTGTGTTTTCCTTACACATGGCTCTGCTGTCCCTCTATTTGAATCTATAGTTAGTACTAGAGTTGATAAGTGTATGTCCAAAGGACTTAAATCATTAGGCTGTCCATGTGCCAGTTGGGCCCTGAATCTCAAAAGACTTGTAACGCTACTCTCCAGTTCATTGGACTCACCCAGGACAACTAACAAGAAGATGATGACTGACAACAACCATCTCAAAGAACAGAGAGAGAGCCTGCAACTGCGAGCAGAAAGTCCCATCCATCTGCCCCATGGGATCTCAGCCCCCTGTCAATTAGAGGTGGAGTGGGCGTCACCATCACAGAATCCTCAGGATTGGGGAATGGACGCTAGACTAGAGTAGACTTACAGTTGTTCTACTGTAGACTTGTGATACTAGCAACAGAAGAAATTTTATCATGGATGTGGCGGCAGTGGCCACTGGAGGTTCTGAGGGGAGGGAGAGGGAAAAATAGGTGTCATGTAGGCCAGTTTATATGATCATGTATCATACAGGAACTGTAAAGAAGAGAGGGTTGTCTATGGCCTGAATTGTGATCTATGTCTGATGGCAAAGCCCCAAAACGTGTGTAACTAACAGAGGCGTTATGCCACACTTAGGGATGTGCATGTTGGGGGTTGTAGGAGGGGTGGGGGGATGGCATATGGGTACTCCTGGAATCTCTGTGTAACATGTGTGTAATCAATGAATCCTAAAAATGTACATAGATATATAAAAAATAAATAAAAAATTAAAAAAAAAATAGGTGTAATTTGGGGGCATTTTTGAGACTTGGGAATTATCCTGAATGACCTTGCAATGACAGATACTGGCCACTGTATATCTTGTAATAACTTGTTAAAATGTGCTGGAGAGAGTGTAAACTACAATGTAAACTATAATTTACACTTGGTACAATGCCCCAAGATGTGTTTATCAATTGTGGCAAATGTACACCACTAATGAAGAATATTGTTGATGTGGGAAAATGTGGGAAGGCTAGGGAGTGGGGCAGATGGAATCCCCTATATTTTTTTGTGTAACATTTATGTAATCTAAGTTTCTTTAAAAAATAAAATAAAAATGTACATTAATAATAAAAGAAATACAATCAGATGAATAAACATCAATCTTCCATTTGTGCTAAAAAATATTGTATTTTACAATATTCTGAGTCAATTCAAAGAAAATCTATAAGATATGAATTCAACAAAAAGTTTCCATAGCAAAAAAAAAAAAAAAAATGCCTGCTTGTGGAAATAAAACCAAATGGAAGTCAAAGAGTCATGGATATTCATGATTTAGGGAAATACATTAATATATATGGACATCAGATTTTTAAAAAAATTATTAGATTAGACTAATTACTTTCTATGATTTCTTTCAGTTCTAAAATTCTAATATTTTTTCTTCCCCATATCTATGCCATAGATGGATCTTTATTCTGGAAAGATCTCCCTATTTTGTCACAAGATGCAATCCTGTTCACAAACTGGATAGTTCAAAAGCTGGTTTTTCAGAAGTATTATGTCAATATAAAAATACAACAGATCCAATTAAAATTTTTTTCAGAAAGGAAAACACATACAATGCCAAAAGAACACAAAACATAACTGTGGCCATTTGATGTGATTATGAATTCCAAAAATTGATATTGAATCATGCTTGTAAACTGATCTGTTCATCTGGGCATGATTGGGTTGTGATTAGGGCGTTGACTGGGCCACATCAGTAGGGTGTGGAGCCCTGCCCCTCAGTGGGTGTCTTCTCAAGTATAAAAGGCAAGGCCAAAGACAGAGGGAGCAGATTTGAGAAGCAGATTTGAGAAGCAGTTCTGATGTTGGAGAGGACGCCCCAGGAGGGAGATGTGCGCCATTCCCCTGATAGTCTACAGCTGACCTTGTGGAGCAAGCGGAGGCGCTAAGCCAGGAGAGAAATGCAGCCCTGGGAAGAGAGGAACCCACAAAGCCTGAACCCTGGCAAATGTCAGCAGCTGTCTTGCTCTAAAATGTGGCAATGGACTTTGGTGAGGGAAGAAACTTATGCTTTATAGCCTGGTAAATGTAAGCTTCTACCCCAAATAAATACCCTTTATACAAACCAACCAATTCTTGGTATATTTGCAAAGGCACCCCTTTGGCTGACTAATACAATAACAAAGCACTTTTACTTAAACTGAGAAACTTTTATACAAACAATCACTGTTCTAATTACATTAAATTATGTGTCCCTGGATTTTCACTTAATTCCTTGATTTATTTTACAGGTAGGGTAAATTCCTTCATTGTTTAGATATTCACAAGATTTTCATGAAAACCCAATGTTTAGCTTTATGACAAGTGATTTCTAGAGTATCTACACATTTCAACTTACCACACATGGAGTTGGCTGCTTTGTTCCTCTTATTATGAAGACTCCTGAAATGATAAACTGAATATAAAAACATATATTTATAAGTAGTCATTGATAATGCTTGTCAATTTAAAATGTATTTTTAGTAACTCCCTCTTCTATGTTCATTATTTTTATGATAGTCAAAATAGAGTAACAAAATATAAAGAAATTGCCCTCATTTTCAGTGTTAGTAGAAGGGGCCAGGACAAATTTCCATCATGCAGCTATGAACTGAAAGATGGATAGCAGGGCCACTAGTAACAGACAAGTACTGGGGACAGTGGGCAGAATTCAGGTTATGGGATATGCCAAAGATGGCTTAAGCAGTTCAGAATCAGGGATGACATTTACTTGTTATGTGTGCATGTTCTCTGAACTCATTTATTTTTATCTCTAAAGCGATCAGATGATGCCACTGATGATAATTAAGTAGCCAGATGTAAATAACGTGGCCCATGAGTCTATTCCAAATTTTACATATGTGAAATATTTCTCTTAACAGAGACTAGACATTATTAAGGTAATAGCTGCTATGAACATATGATTTTGTTATATAATTCACCAGAAAACTTTGTTTAGAACCTGTTTCCTTCCTTCCACTATTTGACATGAATGTTATTTACTGAATGATTGAATCAATATAAATGCATTCTACTCACAAAAGTTCCCCATAAAGCACATCCTGCTTTGTAAGTTATAGGTTCATATGCCCCAAAGGTTCCTGCTTTTTGTCCCATATATAAAACCAATAGGAAAAACCACATAAGAACATGAAAGAAGCCAATCATAATCTGGATAGCCTGTGAGAAGAGAATGCTATTAGTACTGAAACCATGTAATTTATAAGACAATTCTGATAAGTGTTAATCATAACAAACATTTAACACCTTTGCAAAAGAAAAAAGTAAAATAGCAATGCAATTAACCATGAATTTTCTGGACTGGTTAGTCCCATCCAGGAAGGCTCTATCCAGGCAGGACTGAAGTTTACGAAACAGGAATCAGCCATACGTACAGCAACTAACTGTTCAATAATAGTTGCTCTGGCCAATTCTGCCATTAGAAAGTTAACAATCTGATGCTGTCACTGTCTATTCTCCTACCCATCAAGTAAGTACTAGTGTGAGAGAAGAATACTGAGGGCATGTAAGAGAAAATATGGTTACTGTTCTACTTGGATGTAGGAAGCAATGTATCCGACAGCTTAACATTTTTGTCATTTATTAAGCATGAATCACTTTTTGAATCTTATAAAGGGCTTTTCCAGAAGCATGCTGGGGTTAGGGTAGAATGAGGTACAGTCCAACACAGACATACAAAGGACATCCAAGGTGGACTTGCTTGCACGAGGTATTCCCATTGGATAGGATTAGGATAAGGGAACATTATTACTCACCTTTAATTTGTAAAAACTTAATTATAGTTGCAGTAAATATGCCCCAGTAAAGTTAGTTCTGAATTTGTGTGAACTGATGTTTCCTATGCTGAATGCCATTTTTACTCTTTTTTTTGTCACACTCTTATGTATTTTATAGATATAGAATTTAAGCTTCCCTTGGCATCAATTTTTGAAGAATGGTATTATTTTGAGAGGGTCAGTCTGCATAATAGATGGGAATATCCAGGAGCTTCCTAACGCTGATTTTTTTAAATTGTTGTTTCAACAGATTCTAATATGGTGCCTGGCATTAAACAGGCACCCAGTATGTACCTCTTATATAAGCATATTTGTACAAAACACATTAATTCCATGTGACTTCCCCAACTATTAAAAGGAGTGACTGGATTTCAAAAATAGTGTCCTCTTTTATTGATTGGCAGTCATATAAAAATATGAAATGTCCAACTTATAAAGAACTCTACAAGAGAAGCACAGGATGAGTTTTCTTATTTGAAAAAAAAAAGTTCTTCACCTAAAGTCAATGAATAGATTCCAGGAGGATATAACCTACCCTGAATTGGGTGCAGTCGCTTCTGAAAATGTACACTATTCTAGGGAGAAGATTCAGAGCTTTTATCCTATGCCCAAAGGGGCTTGTGAATCCCCCAAAGTTAAGAACCTTTGCTGAACAGTCAGGCAGGAGGCCTAGATAGTGGGTCCACACAGTTCAAATCGGGTAGACCGGTTCTCTCCCCTTCAAGGTGAAAGAGCATGATCCTCATAAGGCCTGATATTTGTTGAGAACAAGATAAACTATCACTGTTTTTTAACTTAAAAGAAGGGACAAATTTATAAACACCTTGTGCATAGACATCAGTACAGTAATTAAAATATCAGTGATAGATTTGAGTTTATAATAAAACAACTCTCTTTTTTTGATTATTTAGATTTATCTATTGCCTTGTGTGTGTTGGTGTAGTTAGTACACTTATATTTAAGCACATATTTGTTATGAAGGGACATTAAAAATTGTAGAAGACAATCAACTTAAAAAAAAACAACTTTTACCCTTTTTACTGAACTAAATATGCCCCTCTCCAGATCCAAGAATACACCTGTTTATATTTAGTCAAAGAGAAATCTCACTTACCCCTAAAACAAGAGCATCTGCTGCAGAGAGTTTTGAATTTTCATTTGGAGCCATGCTATTGGCATTTCCTCTAGATAATTCTGTCTCTAACTTTTGGTGGTATCGTTATTAGCCAACTTCTACAAAACAATACAAGACAATACCTAAGTTTGGATCTTATTGTTGGCAACTACCTTCCCAAGCTCAGAAGCCATAGCTTTTCTCTCCATGCCTTAATTCTTAGAGACATCAACTCGCATCCACCTCTCCTGAATAACAGCTTTAGTAACTGAAAAGCCTCTTCCTACAACTGAAAAACATTGGTATGTTACAGATATTTTCTCTGAGTAGAAACAGTGTCTAGATGACAAAGTAAAAAATATATCTAGGGAAGATTATTTTAGAGTTTTAAGTTAAGCGTTTAACAATTCATTTGCAATTCAAAATCAATTTGGTGCAATCCAAAATACATATTAGCATTTCCCAGTTCTTATATTTAAACTCACCAAAAAATATGGGCTTGTGAATTTTTTCTAATCCATACCTACTATCCAGTTCTTTTTCTATATCAAAGAACCTTTTCTTCTATCACACAACTTAAATTTGCTTCCTCACTCCTCAAGGCTTTTCCTGGCCCTCTTCTTACCAGTTATTCCTGCATTTATCACTGGTGTTTAGATCATCTTATTTCAATTAAAATGAAAACCTGGCTAATAATCACACCCCTTTGTGGGACTGTACCTTCTTATGGATCTGAAATTACATTATTCTACATTGTCTGCTATGGCATGAGAAAATCAATTAAATGACCTGGCTAACTGATCATAAAACTCTTTTGAGACTTGGTATTCTCAGAAAGGAGAGGGTTTGACTAAATGACCTCTCATTCTTTTCACCCTAAAAATCCATGCTTTAATATTTTAATGAGTCTTTCATGTTTCTCAAATTGATTTTCTGAATGTCTCTTAAAGCTATAAATCATA
>PVKH010040342.1:0-11075 GCA_004027955.1 Chaetophractus vellerosus | reverse complement strand
CATTTACTTCTAAGGCATCATAGAAAGTCTCTTTAGCATCCATATTACTATCAACAGTCTCATTAAAGTGATCTAGGCCTTTTCCATCAAGCTTTTCACAATTCCTCCCAAAAATACCCCTTACCCATTTACAAAACCGTTCCAACATTTTGGTAATTGCAAAAGGCACTCACCCCACTCCTCGGTACCAATTCTGTTTCGGTCAGCCACAGGTGTGCCTTTTGAAATATACCAAAGACTGGTCAGTCTTTATAAAGCGTATTTATTTGGGGTAGAAGCTTACAGTTACCAGGCCACAAAGCATAAATTTCTTCCCATACCAAAGTCCACGTGTTGGAGGAAGATGGCTGCCGACGTCTCCAGGGTTCAGGCTTCCGGGTTCCTCTGTTCCAGGGACTGCGTTTCTCTCCGGGCTTAGCTTCTGTTTCCTTCACGAGTTCAGCTGTAGATGATGAGGCTTTCTATGCTTTGCGTCTCTCCACAAGGCCAGCTGTAGACTATCACGTGAACGGCTCACTCCAGCATCAGAACTGCTTTTCAAATCTCCTTCCCCAAATCTCCTCTCTGCTTCTCTCCAATCTCTGCTTCTCTCAATCTGCTTTTCTCTTATCTAGCCTTTTATACTTGAGACCACGCCCACCAAGGGGTGGGGCTCAATGGCTCAATGACTTGGCAGTTAACGCCCTAGTCATAACTTAATCATGCCCAGACGAACAGATTAGTTTACAAGCATAATCTAATCTATATTTTTGGAATTCATAATTAAATCAAACTCAAACCATTACAATTAATGATATATAGCTAGAACAAATATATAGTAACATAACATTAAAACACATTATTATATATTATCTCTAATTTCTCATATTAGCATTTTAATTACCTTTGCTCTTCACAGATGTTGATAATTTTAGGCGATATAGCTGATGCTCTGTTGGAAATTTTAGGAAAATATTATGTAGCCTTAGGAAAGAATCTATTGAGCATTAGGTGGATGGTTTTGAGAAATGGTGCTTTATATCATTGGTTGTTAACCTTTAGTGCGTATAAGAATCACTTCAAACGTTTGGTAAAATACAGTTTGCTTGTCCTGCCCTTGACATTTCTGGTTCAGCAGGAAGGCGATAGTATGCCTGAGGAGATATATCCACAAGGTCTCTTACCAGTGCTGCTGATGGAGTCTCTAGGCTCTACAACTTTAGCAAATCAAACGGCAAAAATATTCATCCCCTATTATATTTTTTTAAGCTCCATAGAAATTTCGTTGTAGCTTCGGATTAATATAAGGCCTTTGGTATTTATGAAGGTTGCAAAATATATTCATAAGGAGAATATTTCCATGTCATTTTATATATTTTATTGTGAAAAGCCTGCCCAGTATATAGGTCAGTATTCTATAAATAAGAATTATGAGAAATTATTTTAAGTATTTTCATCTAGAAAAACGTTTTCTCTCTCTTGAAAGAGTGGAAACTTTTATTATGAAATAACCTGTGTGTGATATATTATTGCTTCCTTTTTCTCTATCAGGAAACTCAGTTTAGTATTTTCTTTTATATTTATCTTTTTTCCCTCTCTTTTTAGTGCCTTGATTTTTGTTGTCTGTCCTATTCAAAATTGTTTTATTATCTATGTTTTCATGACACATTGCTCATATTCTTTAGAAAAATCAATAGGATGTAATGAATAACATACCACAACATCCAAACTCAGTTGTTAATATTATTACACAAACATAACCACAACCAAAAATCCCATATAAAATGACATTTCCATATATTATCTTCCAGAGGCCTCATTTTCTCAGAAAATATTGTACATGAAAAATTCTAGCACAATAGAAATATCATGAGTTTTAATTTGTAATGTTTTCCATTTTTAGCATGAAAAAAAAAAACATACCATAGCATTGGAAGGGATACAAGGCATATATATTCCTGCATAGAGGCAATTTAAAAATTAATTTATACATGCAAAAAACCCCAGGTTCTATCCATATATTTTTCCTAAACGTTTTGTTTTGACTTCACAGGTAAGATACTCCTTACTTCATAATCTTAATCTTGAGGATCTAGAGTAAAAAAGAGCAAGATTATATAGACAATTTGTCTAGCTGATGGAGTCTGAAGATTGGCTCTGGCATTGGTAACATGTTAATACATATTTGTTAATTTGAGGGTATTAAGGTGGACACAAATTCTTTGCTACATTTCCCATGGACAAATGGAGTCTATTCCCCTTACTTTCAAATTTAGGTTGGCTTTAATGACGTATTTAACAAATGTAATCTGGTCGAAGTGAAGCTCTGGGATTTCTGAGGCTAGGTCATAAGATTTGCACATTCTATTTATGCCTCTTAGAATATTTTCACTTGAAATCAAGCTTACAGTCTACACGGAAGCCCAAGCAGCCCCACAGGAAAACCCAAATAAAGCGGAACTAAACCATGGGTCAAGAGCCACAACTGAGTTCCCAGGTAACAGCCAACACCAATCTGTCAGCCATCTGAGCTAGCTGTCTTGGAGGTAAATTCTCTAGACCATCAAGCTGTCCATGTGATACCATCCTCGTTGAGCCCTGCTTAAATTGCAGATGTGTGAGGAAAATAACTGATGGCTATTGTTTTCAGCTACTGGAATTTAGGGTGGCTTATTATGCAATAATAGATCCTTATATAACACACATTATTTAACAAATAAGTCCTTACTTAATTGCACGATTATTTAACAAATGAAATTGTTCTCTTGCTCTAAAATAGTGTCATACTGATAAAGAATAGCATAATTAGATTTGTTATTCAACTGATGCTATCCCACTACATATGGGATAAAAGCTAAGGTGACTAAAAAGTTATTGAAGGTGGTGAAAATTAGTAGTATCTACCTAAGATATGGTTAAGAAAGGACAAGGGTTATTTGGGTGTATAAGAGTGAAAGTTGTAATTGCACAAAGGTAATGCTATTTCATGTTTAATATTTCCCTTCACAAAAACTGATGACCTGAACCCCAAAACCCTCCTCGAGGAATTCCCTGCTTTAAATAACTTCAATATAATTGAAGACAGTTAGTAAGTATGTAATACAGCCTCAAATTTATATATTTTATTGGAAATGTTAATCATTATTACAAGTATCATACTTTATAAGAACGTACCTCTTTGCCATTTCACACTCTTCAGCTTCGTTTCTGTTTAGATGTATAACAAACCTAACACATCACTCTTCAAAATTCTGCCCTTACTATAGTGTTTAGATATAGTCAGCTGAAATTGTATTGCCTCTATAAAACAAGTATTTTAATTCATACTTCACCTAGTTTGCAAGAAAAAGTAAAATGTAAAAAAAAAATCTCTGCTGTTTAATAATGACATTCTACACAGCAGTTAAATATATAATTTTGTATTCTTTTTTGTGAAAGGGATATTTATCAGCTAAACTGTGTTCAGTCTCAAAGGAGGCAAAGATTTCATTAACAGACGTTCTTTTTCTTGCTTTCTAAATGTATTGTAGAATTTACTACATAGAAGCTTGACTAGCCACCATCTGTCAATCATTCAGAGACTTTACGATAGATATCAAGGTACAGCATGAAATAATAATGCATTGCAAATCTTAGACTTCAGGTACATGGAATAGCAAAAAGACAACCTTTCATAAAACAGTAAAAGATGGTTCCTCAGGGAAAATCATTTGTTTTAACTCCCACAGAGGGGAAGTCATCCAGCTTAAAGTTGAAAGCAGACCTTAAGGTCCCTGTCCCCGTTACACTACTCGTTCCTACCTTTGAGTAATTGTTTAAAAATAAATGAAAAACAAAGAATAGGAAATGATCACTATCAAAACAGAGATACATACAAAGAGAAAAATAGGATTCTTGGGAAAGATTGACAATGAGACTTCAATGTTTGTCCAGCTGAATCAAATTAAGCATTTATCTTACATGTGTAGAATTTATCATTTTACAATTTTTTTGGATACTGAGGAAATATGTCTTTTGTAAAACAAACAAACAAACAAAAAAAAACATTTATTTCTGTGAACTGTTTGCTTGTAGATGTTCTTTTACCACCTGAATACAGTACAGATTTCCTACCCCCACAAATGAAATGAGCAAGAAACCAAAGAGGAAAACCATATAAATTGTGCTCATGAGGAACCAAGCCAATCTTATCTTTCTTTTAAAAAAATTATTTTGAAATTGTGATGCAGAGCTTGGATTAAAACTACAGGCTTTCAGATCCCTTTGAGTGCCAGGGGTTCCCACTCAAAACACTGCAAAGGTAATGGGGCCCGAGCCTCCTCCTTGTTTGCAGAGGGTCTTTCTGAAAGTAAGGAATCAGTTATCAGTTCTACTTAAATTCCCATTCCTATGCCAGGCTTTTGTCTGTAATATCTTGATCCTTTTAGGATCTCCTGCAGTGAACTCTGAAATTCTCCTCCTATCAAATTTTGGTACTCATGATAAGGAATGCCCACCTGTGTCTCAATATGCATATCTGAAGCCTGCATTCCCCTCCCTGACTGCCTGCATACTCCTGACTGGGTGGAAACATTCCACTGCCTATTGTGCAGCCTGCTAGCTGGCTTCTGCTTTTGTAAACCCCGCCCGCCTGCTTGCTTAAGAATGTGCCCAGGTAAAGTCCCTATATAAACTCATGAAAGTCAAGGCCCAAGGCCCAGAATTTGGAGACTGACTTTTCCTCTGGGCCCGCGCGTAATAAAATTGTGTTTCTCCGCTTCTCCAAGTGCTGTTTGGGTTCTTCGGGACTGGATTTCTGCAACACTCAGACATTCGTTCCTTTCTCCATGCTATAACATTTCCAACCAAATGGTGGGAACAGGTGGTTCTAGCATCTGTAGCAAAGACATTGCTAGGCAAGTTTAAAGGTAAATTTTATCTCTTCTTATTTGGTCTAAGCCAGACCCAAACTTCTAACTGTCAAGTATTTCTGTCTCTATTAGACGTGTAGCTAAGGCAACTCTGGGATGAGTGTGAAAACTCTCCTTAGAGCCCAAGAATACTTAGATGCTCTTGTTCCACTTTTTTTTTTATTTTCCAGATTTTTCCAGGTTTGTGAATTTCAATATTCTCTCACTGACATAAAGAAATACCTAAACTTGTGCAAACAGGTAAACTTAAAAGAAATGCAAGTGAGTTTTGAGAAATGTGGTTCTCTAACTTTACACTTGTAATAATTTATTATACAATGTCAAGCTTACTGTGAGATCAAAAGACAAAGAATACCAATGATGTTCTTTTTAAGCAATTAAAATATTTCTGCCCTGCTTTTGGCAGAAAGTGTGTTAGTATTTAATGGAATGTCCCCAACAATTTTTGCAATACAAGCCTAATTAAAAAAAAAAAACATTAATTTGACAAATATTAGATCAGTGAGTGAATCATACTAATTAGAAAGACACCAGCTATTTGGGAAGGTAGAAATAGAAAATACAAGAAAGAAATTTAATAAGAATCATTGAAAAGATAGTCATTCCAATAGTAGAGGAAGAAACATGGATTTTGAAAAGGAAAATAAGCAAAAGGTTTAAGTATACAGACAAAAGATGGATTCAAGTGAAAACATTAAGGAACTGTTTTAAAAAATGAGATATACAAACTTTCTAGAGAGGGAGGGAGGCAAAATGGGAATAAGGGATAGAAAAAAAAATGAAGAATGAATAAGGGAGAGATGGAGAATATTTCGATTGGTAGGTCCGTTTCGGAGAATGTGATTCATCCATGAAAACATACAAGTTGTTCTCAGAGAAAGGAGCCTACTGAAGAGAGTGCAGCGTCACAGACATGTCAGAGGCATATGGATTAGTGGACAGGAGGACAGAGGCTTGGGGTGATTGTGGTAGAAGGGATTATTTGACTTCTTTCATGACTCTAAGAAGCTAGCTCTACAAATAAGTCTTGTTACAGAAATCTGATCCCGAAAAAACCCAAACAGCACTCTGAGGAGCAGAGGAACAGTTTTATTACACATGGGCCCAGAAAAGTCAGTCTCAAAAAAAGGTTCTGGGCCCAGAGCCTTGATTTTCATCAGTATATATAGCGCTTTTACATAGGTATATTCTTAAGCAAGTGGGCGATCAAGATTTATAAAAGCGATCATCAAGATTCACAAGAGCATCAAGATTCACAAAAGCTAGCAGTCTGCATAATAGGTGGGTGAGGTTTCCCATCTGGTCAGGAGTATGCAGGCTTCAGATATGTATATTGAGGCACAAGTGGGCATTCCTTATCAGTCTAATGAATTTCTGTAGCCATGAACCATTCGAAAATGACAATACTTACATATTCTGGGTAATTCTTTACCCGTATGTACTTTAAATACAAAGTAATGTCTTTAGATCATGTATATTTACCACATAAAAAATAGTAAATTGCCAAATTGTGTGTAATTCAACATGAAACTGGTATCCAGATAGCTTGGGTAATGAAACTTGATTCAGACCTTAAATAATAAGCATTCTTTGTTTATGTAGAAAAGACATTCCAAAGAGTTGCCAAAAGAGGACTTTTTGGGAGAAAAGAGTACTGGTCATAGGCACAAATGCCAAAAGAAAGCCTATGGAAGTGTAAAAACAATGAGAAAGTAAGCCTGGATGAGATGGAAGATCTATGCTGAGAAATTGTGAGAAATGAGTCTGAGTAAAATATGTATGAAAACAATATAAAAGGCCTTAAAAATATAACCAAAGATTTTAGATTTATGGAGAGAGGATTTAACTCTTATTGCAATAGAGAAAAATGCTATTTGAAAGATGACTATTTGCAAGTTTTTTGGGAAAGACTGGTGATGGTATTGGTGGAACAGGAAAAAGAAAGCAGGTCAATTGGAAAGAAGAGCTTATAAGCAGAGATTTGGACCAAAAACTCAATAAAGAGGATCTAATGCAGGCATGGGAATGGAAGGGAAAGGGTCAAAATCAAAATTTTATAAGGAACATTACTAAATCATTGTGAGAGAAAAAAAAAATAGTGTGTCAGGATAATGGTCTACCATTGAGGGTTGGTTTAAACTGACACTGGTGTTAGCAGCCATAAACTTAGAATTGTTTATTTTTAGTGATAATGGGCAAATGAGTTGATAGAGATGCTTAACTTATAGTACTAAATCTATTCTTGTAAATATGTGTAAAAGTGTCAGTAAAATATATTATTTACCTAAATCAGAAGAGAAATATTTTATGGGGATCATAATCATGAGAATCAAATTATATGATTATATTTTTAAAAAATAAGATGTTTTTAAAGAATGGAAACAATAAGATAATTTTAAAGATATGTTAGGGTTGGTTCTTGCTTTATTTGCATATTTATACATTTGTTCAACTATTTATCTATTTATTATATTGAAATTTTAAGAAAGATAGAATTATTAAAAACACTACTTTTTAATTAATAACAATGAGATGCCCATTATGTCTTACATTTCAACATAGAAATTAAAATATATTGCAATAATATCCCTTCCTTTTCCCTTTAAACTGTGATTTTATGTTTCAAGAATGAATTGGTAAATATTTAAACTTGTCTAAAACTTAACTGGTAAGCTTGAAGACAGTCCATTTTTAATTAAAAAAATATTTCTCAGGTTGGATTTTTAGAACATTCTTCTTCGTCCTTTCTTACCAACTGTACTCATTTTCCATGTGAAAACAGCCTTTGTTCTCAGACCCTTGGAATTCCAGGATTCTGTTTCTTATTCCAATTTGCTCCTTGCATACTCTCCTGGTCAAGGACTGTGATTCCCTTTTTGGGGGGCGAGGGGGGTGGGGAGGATTCTCTTCTCTTTCTGGTACCTTCAATTCTTGTGATACTTGATTTAATGTGTTCCTTTCTTATGAATGAATCCCTTGTTTATCTGTGACAAAGTGTTCTGCTCTCTAAATTTTTATTCTTTTCCTTTGCATTTTAAAAGTACCCAACAACTATT
This sequence comes from Chaetophractus vellerosus, assembly GCA_004027955.1. Classification (NCBI taxonomy): domain Eukaryota; kingdom Metazoa; phylum Chordata; class Mammalia; order Cingulata; family Chlamyphoridae; genus Chaetophractus; species Chaetophractus vellerosus. Next base: position 3,130 of record PVKH010040342.1, on the reverse strand, counting down.
TATTTTGCCTTGTAGATTTGCAGCCTGTACCTGTGTCTCCTATTTTACATTAGTCTAAAAAGCCAAATTCTACTCAATCTTTAAAAAGTAGAGCAGTATTTATTTTCTGCAGTGAGGGTTGTTTCCCACGTCAAGAAAATCATACACATAAAATAATGGTAGAAAATGTGAAATGGATTGTTTCCTTTGGGGACATACTGAAGGATTTCACTAGCAGATTTGTCATTGTTTGATTTGAAAAGTGAATTCTTGAACCTTCAAAATTTATAACGGCAACAATGAACAATAGATTATGAGTAAAACAGATTCAATTTTAGTGCCGATAAAGGTGAAAAGTATTTTACCCCTTAGGAATATACATTTTCTCTGCCAGGTTTAATTGAAAGTTGATTTTTTTGGGAAAAGGTTATAATAGCCTAGAATTATTATCTAAATAGAAACATTGGCATAAATTTTGGGTGAACTTGCTCTTATATAAATTTTATTGATTATATGTCAAATGATTAATAATAATTTTCCAGAAAAATGCTTTCAAGTTTTCCTGTATCATATAATTACTTACATTTTTTCTGAAAAGATTACTGTAATGGACTTATTTTGGTAGAAAACATATTTCTCTAAGGGAGAATATGATACTAAGTTGCCTATTTCCACATAATTATGTATTTGATATCAGGTACATAGGTTAGTTCTCTACTGGCCTATCACACTGCCTGGTCAATGTTGATTTGTTTCTATATACATTGATTAATTTTCCCAAATAGTATGTTCTAATCTACAAAATGGCAAAAACTGTCCTACATTTCAGAATCCTGCCCACACAATGCTAGGTACATAACTGACACTTTCTGAATAAATGTGAACTAATAGGACAATGTGTTGCAATAAAGGTGTCCTTATTTAACCTCTACAAGAGACCTGAAGACATGCAATCAGTGATAAAGAATTACAGACAATATTACCAGGACAATTTATAGGAAACATTGTCAAGATTTAGGCAGGATTATTAAAGCAAGAGCAGTTTTGTCTTGGAAGGAGTGTGTTGCATAAATACTTAGGTGCCTACAAGAGTCACAATTTGAGAATCATGAATGAAGTAACCGATCATTTAGTCCAACACCTTCATTTTGTAAGTGGAAAAATTTAATTCCAGAAATTTAAGTGGTGAAACAACCCAAGGTCATACAACTAAATTTCGGCAACACTGTGATGACAATTCATAGCTCACGATTCCTAAATTAATCCCTTTTAAATTCTGTCACAATGGTAATTTTGTTCAAATTTTAAATAAATAGTTTTTCATATTGAAACAATGTAGAATAGAGAATAAAAATGAAATCCACAAGCAACTATGGCTTGTTTTCTGGGGTACTTACAGTCTGATAAAGACCTCTGGGATAACTACTGTTGGATGGATTCCCTAATTTCTGATCTTGTTTGTTCTCCTTTTGCCACTCAGAATTATTTTGGTACTTCAGATACTAGTAAGTTATTTCGGATCTACTAGCTACAGCTGTGAATACAGCTAGAGGAAGTTAGAAATTCCTGAAGATGGGAAAAAATAACAGTAAACACATATTTAAAGTGATTGGTGTTACTAATTGAAGAAATGCCTACCACCTGTTTTAAGTATCCTCCATGTAAAGGCAGTTCATGACTGTACAAAAATGAGGCATAATTTTGTTAAGAGAGTTACTATCACAGAAAGGTGATGATAAAAAGATAAACTAATGGGCTAATGGTGTTTTAATTCTCATAACATTTTGGAATATGATACTTTTGACATTCTAATTACCAAAGTAAAACAATCAAAACTAATATACACAATGACCAAGGCATTATTTTTTAATTTTGGGGTGATATTATGAGATGTTACCTGATGTGTTTTTCCTCTTAATCATTTCTTGCTACCCTTGGTATTCCCTCCTCCCGCTAAAGGTAAAAATGTGAGATAGCACCAGAAACATACTGCTTTTACAAAAAGATTGATGTAGCAGAAATAAAATGAGTAATAAAAGACAAAATTCTCATATTTTGACTTTCAAAATTGACTGTTTTGGTCTGAGCAATAGTCATAAAAAAATATGTGATCAGGAGAATGCATTTTTCCCCAGCCAAGTGCAATTTCCATAGATAAAAGTAAGAGAGAGAAATGCTAAAGAGAAGTAAGAGGTTTAGATGCTGGTATGACTCTTGTAATAAGAGCCTTCTACCCTGCCTGCCCTACCACTCCTGTAAGCCCCATGGTTAAGAACATATGATAATCAAATAAGTGTCTCTGACTTCTTTCTGAAATGATGGGGGATGCAAGTCTTGTAGGAGTTCACAATGCACACTTGGAATGGTCCAGCAGTCATTTTCTGTGCTCCTTATGGGTACAGAAAATAGTTACAAAAGACCTGTTGAATTTGAACTATCATGGTGGTGATGAAGGGACACCGCAGAATAAAGCAAAGGGAACTATGTAATAGTTGACATATTATGGAGATGGACTCCCCTCCCTACCCCAGGTTGACAGTGGGGTGCAGGGTTCACTGTGTCCAAGGGCTGGATGATGCTGAACATCTTGGCAAATGACAGAGATGGTCTGATGATAACCAGGGACCAGAAGTTTCACAAACGCACTTTCCACCCTCCAGAATGTCTCTTAAAATTATATAGAGAAAGCCTTGGGGACCCCTCAGAGCCCAAAACAGTGCCATCTTTCCTCTTTGTACTGCCTCTTGAGATTCCTTTTGAAATCTTTTGAAATTTGAAATCCTCAACCAGGTAGTCAATCCAGATAGCAAATCAAGCTTCTAGTTAATTGCATTACAAAATAAATAATAAATAAATAAATAAATAAATACCCTTTATAAAATCCAACAGATTTCTGGTATTTTCATCAGCTCCCCTTTGGCTGACTATTATACCCACCCTAAATCTGTACCTATATGTAATGGTTTGAGTTTGATTTAATTATGAATTCCAAAAATATAGATTAGATTATGTTTGTAAACTAATCTGTTCATCTGGGCATGATTAAGTTATGAGTAGGGCGTTAACTGCCACGTCAGTGAGACGTTGAGCCCCACCCCTCGGTGGGTGTGGTCTCAAGTATAAAAGGCTAGACAAGTGGCAGGCAGCAGAG
>PVKH010040341.1:0-11074 GCA_004027955.1 Chaetophractus vellerosus | reverse complement strand
TGTCTGGCAAAGGAGGATGATCCATTGATGGGCCCTTGTTATTGATGACTAGCATTATGAGTCACTGCTGATGAAATTGAAATAGCCTAGTGTTAAGGGGTTCCTAAGAGTTTCCTCTGGAGAACCTCCTTGTTGCTCAAATGTGGCCTCTCTCTAAGACAAACTCAGCTTATGAGTGCATGACCTTCCTCACAGCAAGGGAAATGACCCACAGGGAATTGCCTCCCTGGCAATGAGGGATTACTAACAAATGCCAATGGGCACAAGGAACGGAAAAAGACTCCAAATAAAAGGGGGATATGTTATAGACAAATGAGTTCATAGGGCTAAGAGACTTCAAAGAGAGTCGGGAGACCAACCCAGAGGTAACACTTATGCACAACCCAGTAGGACCTCCAAGACTTCCAGTATGGGTACCACCCCAAATAAAGGGCCTTCTGAAGGCTTTGGAGATATCCAGGTCCTATATCAGGGCAAATAGCTCCAGAGTTTGGTGCCACACCAGTGGGCCCTAATTTGGAACCCTTGCTCCTGAGAGTGACAGAGACTGACTAAAATATATCTTCACTGTTCATGGTTCATTGATCTCTTCTATTCAAACTTATATTTGATGCCAGAGTTTTAGGTGTACTTCCAGAGACCAGAGCCTAAGAAATATCCATGTGCCAACTGGGTCCAGAGGCTCTGTGGACCTGAAACTCCTATTCTACAACTCAATGGACACACCCAGGATACCTAGTGGGGAGATAATGATCGACAACAGCTATCCTGGGGAATGGAGTGAGCCTGCAGCTGCAGGCAGATCAACTCTTCCATCATAAATGTGGAATATAAGCTCCCTCTCACTTGGTGGTAGAGGGGACATCACCATCCAGGACTCCTCGGGATTGGGGGAAGAACTATGGTCAAGAATGGACTTGGTCTCCTGTTATAAACTTGTGATACATGCAATGGAAGAAATTACAAAATTATGTGGAGCCAGAGTCACTAGACACTGGGGGCAGGGAGAAGGAAGGGCAATTGTAATACAGGGTCATTTTTGGGACTTGGGAATTGTCATATGTGATGTTGCAATGGAGGATATAGGTTATTTTATATCATCATGTATCATGCAGAACTGTATGGGAGAGAGGGTGGTCTACAGTCTGAACTGTGATCCATGCTTGATGGCAAAGCCCCAAAATGTGTATATCAATCACAGGCATTGTGCCACACTGATGAAGGATATATATGTGGGAGGTTGTGGGAAGTGTGGGAGGGTGACATATGCATACTCCTAAAATTTCTGTATAACATTTATATAATCAATGTATCCTAATATATATATATATATGTATATATATATATATAAATTAAAAAAAATAGCAATTCAGTGATTTTACCTAATGCTGTATGAAGCCACCACATACTTCATTTTGGAAAACCAGCATATTTCCTCCTTTTATTCAATGCTGCAAACTTGTTTTCAGTTACAATCAATGCCAAATCACTAATTTTACATAACATGCAAGGAATGCACCAGAGACAACAGTTTGCAAAAGTAATCCAGTTACTTGTTTCTCTGGGTGCTATGCCCTTGTTTTCCCTTACAATACAAAGAAAATCACTGCTTTTACCTAACTCTCTGTGAGGGCACCAGGATTTTCAATTTTGAAATCCAAGCCTGTTACTTGCTCAATTGACACCAATGCACCTGTTTTCACTTATAATCACTGTCTAAAGATTGGTTTCACCTAATGTTCTGTAAATGCACCAATATCATCAGTTTTGGAAAGCAAGCAAGTTACTCCTTTGACTGCTGAGCCCTTGATTTCACTTACCATCACTGCCAAATGACTATTACCTAATGCTCTGTGAATGCACCAGGATCATCACTTTTCCAACCAAAGCAATTTACTTGTTTAACTCGTGGTTTTGCCCTTGTTTTCCCTTACAATCAAAGCAAGTCAGTGGTTTTACCTAACACTCTATGAAGGCACCAGATAATTCATTTGGGAAAAACGATATCTTTTCTCCTTTCATTTAATGCTGCACACTTGTTTTCCGTTACAATGTCAAATCAATACTTTTACCTAACACCTTGGGAGTGCACCAGGAACATCAGTTCACAATATCAATTTTCACTTGTTTAACTGGGTGTTATGCCCTTGATTTCACTTACAATGCATGGCAAGTCACTGCTTTTACCTAATGCTGTGTGAATGCACCAGAAACTTCAGCTTTGAAATCCAAGCCTGTTACATGTACAATTCTGACCAGTGCACCTGTTTTCACTTAAATTCAGTGTCTAAAGATTGGTTTCACCTCATGCTCTGTAAGTGCATCAGGATCATCAGTTGTGGAAAGCAAGCAATTTACTTCTTTATTCAGCAGCTGAGCCATGGTTTTCACTTACCGTCAATGCCCAATCACTGCCATTACATAACGCTCTGTGAATACACAAGCAACATCAGTTTCCCAAAGCAAGGAAGTTAATTCTTGAACTCGTGGCTATGTCCTTGTTTTCACTAATAATGAATAGAAAGTCAATGGTTTTACCTAATGATCAATGAAGGCACCATATAGGTGATTTTGGAAAACCACTATATTTTCTCCTTTTATGCTGTGCTGCACTCTTGTTATCAGTTAAAATCAATGTTAAATCACCACTCTTACCTAACACCCTGGGTAGCACTGGGAACATCATTTTGAAAAACACAGCCAGGTACTTTTTTCAGTGCTTGCTAGGACCTAGTTTTCCCTTAAAATTCATGGTAAATCACTTCTTTTACCTACCATTATGTGAATGCACAGGGTCTTCAGCTTTGAAATCGTAGCCCGTTACTTGTTCAATTGACACCAATACACTGGTTTTAACTTACAATCAGTTTCTAAAGATTGGTTTCACTTAATGCTCTGTAACTGGATGAAGATTATCAGTTTTGGAAAGCAAGAAAGTTACTTCTTCATTTGGCTGCTGATCCGTTCTTTTCACTTACACTCAATGCCAAATCACTGATATTACCTAATGCTCTGTGAATGCACAAGGATTATCAGTATTCCAAACCAAGCAATTTACTTGTTTAACTCGAGGCTATGCCCTTGATTTCACTTAACATTAAAGCCAAATCACTGCTATTATCTAAAGCTCTATGAATGCACCAGAATCATCAGTTATCCAAAGCAAGCGAGATACTTCTTTAACTCGTGGCTATGCCCTTGTTTGCACTTACAATCAATAGCAAGCCAGTGGTTTGACCTAATGCTCTATGTAGGCACCAGATAGTTCCTTTTGGAAAACCAAGATAATTCCTCCTTTTATTCAAAGCTGCACACTTGTTTTCAGTCATAAGCAATGCCAAACCTCTAGTTTTACCTAACACCCTGGGAATGCACCAGGAACATCGGTTTGCAAAACAAAGTGGGTTACTTGTATCCCTGCATGTTATGCCCTTGTTTTCCTTTACAATGCATGGCAAATCACTGCTTTTACCTAACACTGCATGAATGCACCGGGATCTTAAGCTTTGAAATCCAATCCCGTTAATTGTTCAATTGACAACAATGCACCTGTTTTCATTTACATTCAATCTCTTAATTTTAGGTTGACCTAATGCTCTGAAACTGCACCAAGATTATCAGTTTGGAAAACAAGCAAGTTACTTCTTTATTTGCCTGCTAAGCCCTGGTTTCCACTTTCCATCAATGCCAAATCATTGCTATTACCAAATGCTCTGTGAATGCACCTGGATCACCATTTTTCCAAACCATTCAAGTTACTTCTTTAACTCAAGGCTATGCCCTTTTTTTCCACTAAAAATCAATAGCAATTCAGTGGTTTTACCGAATGCAGTATGAAGACACCAGATAGTTCACTTTGGAAAACCACTATGTTTTCTCCTTTTATTCAATGTTGCACTCTTGTTTTCAGTTTCAATCAATGTCAACTCACTACTTTTACCTAACAGTCTGTCAATGCACTGAAAACATCAGTTTGCAAAAGCAAGCCAGTTACTTGTATCACTGTGTGTTATGCCCTTGTTTTCCCTTACAATGCATGACAAATCACTGCTTTTGCCTAATGCTGTGTAAATGCACCAGGATCTTCAGCTTGGAAATCCAAGCCTGTTACTTGTTCTATTGTCACCAGTGCAAATGTTTTCACTTACATTCAGTGTCTTAAGATTGGTTTCACCTAATGCTCTGAAACTGCACCAAGATCATCAGGGTTTTTTTTAAAGATTTAATTATTTATTTATTATATGTCCCCCCGTTTTCGCTTGTTCTTGCTGTGTTCATTTTTCTCTGTATTCTTCTGTGCCTGCTTGTCTCCCCCTGCTGGGGCTCCCTGCCAAGTCAGCTCACTGGTGCAGTGGCCTGCCTGCTCGTGTGGGATTGCCCTTGCTTCCAGGGGCTTGCCCTTGCCCATGGGGTCTCACCATTTTGCCTGCCCATGGGGGACTGTCTTTGCCCACTGCAGTGTTCCACACCCATGGTGGCATGCCCTGCCCATGTTGGCTTGCCTTCTCGAGGCAGTCCGCCCATTCAAGGAGTCCCAGGGAATGAACCTGGGGCCTCCCATGTGGTAAACTGATGCCATGACAACTGGTCTATACAGATGGCCCAAGATCATCAGTTTTGTAAAGCAATCAAGTTAATTCTTTATTTTGCTGCTGCTTCCTGGGTTCACTTACCATCAATGGCAAATCACTGCTATTACTTAAAGCTCTGTGAATGCACCAGGATCACCAGTTTTCCAAATGAAGCAATTTCCTTGTTTAACTCCTGGCTATGTCCTTGTTTTCACTTACCATCAATCCCATTTCACTGATATTACCTAACACTCTGTGAATGCACCAGGATCATCACATTTCCAAACCAAGCCATTCACTTGTTTAACTCATGGCTATGCCCTTGTTTTAACTTACTATCAATCCCATTTCACTGATATTACCTAACACTCTGTGAATGCACCAGGATCATCACATTTCCAAACCAAGTAATTTACTTGTTTAACTCGTGGCTATGCCCTTGTTTTCACTTACTATCAATGCCAAATCACTGTTATTACCTAACACTCTCTGAATGCACCAAGATCATCAGTTTTCTAAAGCAAGTAAGTTACTTCTTTAACTCATGGCTATGCCCATGTTTTCACTTACAATCAATAGCAAGCCAGGAGCTTTACCAAATTCTTTATCAAGGCACTTGATATTTCATTTTGGAAAACCAATATAAAACCTCCTTTTATTCACTGCTGCACACTTGTTTTCAGTTATAATCAATGTCAACCCACTACTTTTACCTAACACCCTGGGAATGCATCAGAAATATCAGTTTGCAATACCAAGACAGTTACTTGTTTCACTGTGTGCTATGCCCTTGTTTTCCCTTACAATCCATGGCAAATCGCTGCTTTAACCTAACACTGAATGAATGCACCAGGATTTTCATCTTAGTAAACCAAGCCTGTTACTTGTAAAATTGACACCAATACACCTGTTTTCACTTACAATCAATATCCAAACATTGGTTTCACCTAATGATCTGTAACTGCAACAAGATCATCAATATTGGAAAGTTAGCAAATTATTTCCTTATTTGGCTGCTGAGCCCTGGTTTTCACTTACACTCAATGCCAAATCACTGCTATTACCTAATGCTCTCTTAATGCACCAGGATCATCAGTTTTCCATACAAGGCAAGTTACTTCTTTAATTCATGGCTATGCCCTTGTTTTTCTTTACTATCATTAGCAAGTCAGGTGTTTTACCTAATACTCCATGATGACCACAGATAGTACATTTTGGAAAACCACTATATTTCCTCCTTTTATTCAGTGCTGCACTCTTGTTTTCACTAACAATCAATAGAAAGTCAGTGGTTTTACCTCATGCTCTATGAAGGCACCAGATAGTTCATTTTGGAAAACACTATATTTGCTCCTTTAATTCAATGCTGCACTCTTATTTTAAGTTAAAAATCAATGTCAAATCACTGCTTTTACCTAACACCCTGGGAATGCACCGGGAACATCAGTTTGCAAAACCATGCAAGATACTTGTTTCACTGGGTGCTATGCCCTTGTTTTCTCTTATACTGCATGGCAAATCAATGCTATTACCTAACACTGTGTGAATGCACCAGGATCTTCACCTTTAAAATCCAAGCATGTTACTAGTTCAATTGACACCAATTCACCTGTTTTCACTTACAATCAGTGTCTAACTAATGGTTTCACCTAATGCTCTGTAAGTGCACCAAGATTATCAGTTTTGAAAAGCAAGCAAGTTACTTCTTTATTCAGCTGCTGAACTGTTTTCACTTACCTTCAATGTCAAATAACTGCAATTACCTAACACTCTGTGAATGCACCAGGATCATCAATTTTCAAAACTGAGCAATTTACTTGTTTAACTCATGGCTTTGTCCTTGATTTCACTTGCTATCAAAACCAAAACCCTGCTATTACCTAATGCTCTCTGAATGCACAAGGATCAACAGTTTTCCAAACTTAGCAAGTTACTTCTTTAATTCATGGCTATGTCCTTGTTTTCACTGCCAATCAATAGCAAGTCATTGGATTTACCTAATGCTCTATGAAGGCACCAGATAGTTCCTCTTGGAAAACCAACATATTTCTTCCTTTTATTCAATGCTGCACACTTGTTTTCAGTTACAGTCAATGTCAAATCACTACTTTTACCTAACACCCTGGGAATGCACCAAAAGATCAGTTTGCAAAACCAAGCTACTTACAAGTTTCATTGGGTGCTATGCCCTTGTTTTACCTTACAATGCATGGCAAATCCCTGCTTTTACCTAACACTCTGTGAATGCACCAGGATCATCAGTTTTCCAAACTTAGCAAGTTATTTCTTTAATTCATGGCTATGTTCTTGTTTTCACTGACAATCAATAGCAAGTTCATGGTTTTACCTAATTCTCTATGAAGACATGAGATAGTTCAGTTTGGAAAACCAATTTATTTCCTCCTTTTTTTCAGTGCTGCAAAATTGCTTTCTGTTACAATAAATGTTAAATCACTACTCTTAATGAACACCCTGGGAATGCACTGGGAACATCAGTTTACAATAAAAAACCATTACTTGTTTCACTGGGTGCTATGTGATTGTTTTCCCTTACAATGCATGGGAATACATGGCTTTTACCTAACACTGTGTGAATGCACAAGATCTTCACCTTTGAAATACAAGCCCCTTACTTAGTCAAATGACACCAAAGCACCTGTTTTAACTTACAATCAATGTCTAAAGATTGGTTTCACCTAAAGCTCTGTAATTACACCAAGATCATCAGTTTTGGAAAGCAAGGAAGCTGCTTCATTATTTGGATGCTGCAACCTGGCTTTCACTTACAGTCAATCCCAACTAACTGCTATTACCTAATGCTCAGTGAATGCACCAGGATCACCAGTTTTACCAACCAAGAAATTTACTTGTTTAACTAGTGGCAATGCCTTTGTTTTCACTTACACTCAATGCCAAATCACTGCTGTTCCCTCCCTGTGAATGCACCAGGATCACCAGTTTCCAAACCAAGCAATTTACTAGTTTAACTCGTGGCTCTGCCCTTGTTTTCTCTGACTATCAATAGCAAGTCAGTCATTTTTCGTAATGCTCTATGAAGGCACCAGATAGTTCATTTTGGAAAACCAACATATTTCCTCCTTTTATTCAATTGTGCACTCTTGCTTTCAGTTACAATCAATGTCAATGTTGCTTTTACCAACATCCTGGGAATGCACTGGGAATATCAGTTTGCAAAACCAAGCCAGTTAATTGTTTCACTGGGTGCTATGCCCTTGATTTTGCTTACAATGCATGGGAAATCACTGCTTTTAACTAATGCTGTGTGAAGGCACCATGATCATCAGCTTTGAAATCAAGCCTGTTACTTGGTCAATTGACACCAATGCACCTGTAATCTCTTACAATCATTCTTTAAAGATTGGTTTCACCAAGTGTTCTGTAACTGCACCAAGATCATCAGATTTAGAAAGCAAATAAGTTACATCTTTATTTGGTTGCTGAGCCCTGGTGTTCAGTTACACTCAATGCCAAATCACTGCTGTTAGCTAATGTTCTGTGAATGCACCAGGATCATCAGTTTTTCAAAAGAAATAATTTACTTGTTTAAGTCATGGCTAAGCCCCTGTTTTCACTTACCATCAATGCCAAATCACTGCTGTTACCTAATGCTCTGTGAATACACCAGGATCATCCATTTTCCAAGCCAAGCAATTTCCTTGTTTAACTTGTAGCTATGCCCTTGCTTTAACTAACAATCAATATCAAGTCAGTGGTTTTACCTAATGATCTATGAAGAAACCAGATAGTTCATTTTGGAAAACCACTATATTTCCTCCTTTTATTCAATGCTGCACCCTTGTTTACAGTTACAATCAATTTCAAATCAGTACTTTTATCTAACACCCTGGGAATGCACCGGTTATATCAATTTGCAAAACAAAGCCAGTTACTTCTTTCACTGGGTGCTATGCCCTTGTTTTCCCTTACAATGCATGAAAATCACAGCTTTGACCTAATGCTCTGTAAATGCACCAGGATCTTCACCTTTTAAAACCAAACCCTTTTCTTGTTCCATTGACAACAATGCACCTGTTTTCACTTACAATCAATGACTTAATATTGGTTAAACGTAATGCTATGAAACTGCACCAACACCATCAGTTTTGGAAAGCAAGCAAATTATTTATTTGGCTGCTTCACTCTATTTTTCATTTACAGTCTTCCCAAATTAATACTATTACCTAACAAACAGTGAATACACCAGGGTCATCACTTTTCCAAACCAAGCAATTTATTTCTTGAACTCTTGGCTATGCCCTTTGTTTCACTTACCATCACTGCTATTACCTAATGCTCTCTGAATGCACCAGGTACATCAATTTTCAAACCAAGCAATTTATATCTTTAACTCATGGTTATGCCCTTTTTTTCACTTGCAATCAATAGCAATTCAGTGCTGTTACCTAATACTCTATGAAGGGACCATATAGTTCATTTTGGAAAACCAACATATTTCTTCATTTTATTCAATGCTGCACAGTTGTTTTCAGTTAGAGTCAATGTCAAATCATTACTTTTACCTAACACCCTGGGAATGCACTGGGAACATCAGTTTGCAAAACCAAGCCAGTTGCTTGTTTCTCTGGGTGCTATGTCCTTGTTTACCCATACAATGCTTGGCAAATCACTGCTTTTATGCAACACTGAGTGAATGCACCAGGAACTTCAGCTTTGAAATCCAATTGATACCAATGCACCTGCTTTCACTTACAATTAATGCCAATATTTTGGTTTCACCTAATGCTCTTAACTGCACCAAGATCATCGGTTTTGAAAAGTAAGCAAGTTATTTCTTTATTTGGCTGCCTTGCCCTGGTTTTCACTTACACTCAATGCCAAATTACAGCTATTTCCAATGCTCTATGAATGCACCAGCATCATCAGTTTTCCAAATGAAGCAATTTGCATGTTTCCCTCTTTGCTATGCCTTTGTTTTCACTTACCATCAATGTGAAATCTCTGCTATTACCTAATGCTCTGTGAATGCACCAGGATCACCAGTTTGAAAAAGAGGCAATTTACTTGTTTTATTCCTGGCTATGCCCTTGTTTTCACTAACATTCAATAAAAAGTCAGTGGTTTTACCCAATGCTCTATGAAGGCACCAGAGAGTTCATTTTGGAAGACCAACATATTTTCATCTTTTATTCAATGATGCACACTTGTTTTCTCTTATAATCAATTTCAAATCACTATTTTTACCAAACATCCTGGAAATGCACTGGACCATCAGTTTGCAAAACCAAGCCAGTTACTTGTTTCACTGGGTGCTATGCCATTGTTTTCCCTTTTAGTGCATGGCAAATTGCTGCTTTTACCTAATGCTGTGTGAATGCACCAGGATCTTAAGCTTTGAAATCCAAGCCCGTTACTTTTTCAATTGACACCAATGCACCTGTTTTCACTTACAATCTATGTCTAAAGTTTGCTTCCAACTATTGCTCTGTAACTGCACCAATATTATCAGTTTTGGAAAGCAAGGAAGTTACTTCACTATTTGGCCTCGGTGACCTGACTTTCACTTACAGTCAATCCCAAATCACTGCATTTACACAATGCTCTGTGAATGCACCAGGATCAAAGTTTTCCAAAAGTAGCAATTTACTTCTTTAACTCATTGCTATAACCTTGTTTTCACTTACCATCAGTGCCAAATCACTGCTCATACTTAATGCTCTCTGTATGCACCAGGATCATCACTTTTCCAGGCCAAGCAAGTTACTTCTTTAACTTGTAGCTATGCCCTTTTTTTCACTAACCATCAATAACAAGCTGGTGGTTTTACCTAATGCTCTAGGAAGGCACCAGATAGTTCATTTTGGAAAACCACTATATTTCCTCCTTTTATTTACTGCTGCACACTTGTTTTCAGTTACAATCATTTTCAAATCATTACTTTTATCTAACACACTGGGAATGTACTGGGAATATCAGTTTTCAATACAAAGCCAGTTACTTGTTTCACTGGGTGCTATTCCCTTGTTTTCCCTTACAATGCATGGAAAATCACTGCTTTTACCTAATGCTGTGTGAATGCACCAGGATCTTCACCTTTGAAAACCAAGCCCTTTTCTTGTTCAGTTGACACCAATGCACCTGTTTTCACTTACAATCAGTTTCTAAATATTTGTTACACCTAATGCTATGAAACTGCACCAACACCATCAGTTTTGGAAAGCAAGAAAATTACTTCTTTATTTGGCTGCTTCACTCTATCTTTCATTTACAGTCTTCCCAAATTAATACTATTACCTAATGAATAGTGAATGCAACATGGATACGAGGTTTTCCAAACCAAGCAATTTACTTCTTTTTTTTTTTGGTTACATACCCCCCCTTTCTGCTTGCTCTTGCTGTGTGTCCATTCTTCTGTGTTTTTCTATGTCTGCTTCTTGTCTCCCCCCATCTTTGCAGCAATGTGCCAAGTCAGCCCTCCATGGAGGCAGCTTGTGCCATTTGTGGGTGGCTCCATTTCATTTTCA
>PVKH010040340.1:0-11077 GCA_004027955.1 Chaetophractus vellerosus | reverse complement strand
ACAGGTGCCATGTCAGACCTACAGCAGGACTGGCTGTCTTACAGCCTTTCTATGACAGAGCAAATATAAACATGCCAATAAGTGAAAGGTGTACTCAAGGGTGTTTTTTCAAAGGGAGTTTGATTTTTAGGTGGAAAATTCCTAAACACGCATTTAATAAACTTTTTTTTAAAAACAAAAGGTCTCACATATTTATTACTGAACCACCTTATTTATGCAGCAGTATAAAAACAAAGAAAAACCAGTTTTTCCCCCAATAAAATAAGTCCAACTGTTCAGAAAGTGTAACTTTTTAAACTTGATATGGCGAGATCTACAGTAGAAACACGTGTGCCATCACATGTGTAATTCTTTAAGGACTCAGATTGGCTCTTCTCCAGTGCCTCCTCTTGGAGTTGTACCTGATTTTATTGCCAGTTTTCATTTGAATCCATCGAGAAATGGGATGATTCTATTTTTGTTTATTGGCCAGGAATCACTTGATTCTGAAAGTCTTATGAGAAGACATGGCAAAGCTGGGAGTCAAGCACATACACAACGGAGGCAGATGAAGAGAGAGAAAGAGCCAGTTTAATAAACTTTTAAAAGTATTTTTTTCCCTGTTACATAAAGACTCTTTCTTTAATACTGTATGCAAAACACCTGTGCTGAAGCTGGGTGGCCCCCAGAAGACCACGTCCTTAGAGTTAACCCATTCTTGTATGTGTAAACTTATTGTAGGTGGGACCATTTTATTGTATTGCTTCAGTTAAGGACTTTGGATTAAGTTGCATGACCCAGGGTGGGTCTTAATCGATTCTCCTTTATAAACAGAGGAATAAAAAGCCACACACACACACACACACACACACACACACACACACACACACTTACTTCAGAAACAGAGGAAAACTCCTAGAAGCTGACAGAGGAGGCCCTGGGGGGCTGAAGCTGAAATAAATGGAACACAGAAGCTGAGAGGAAGCTAGTTTAGCCAGAAGCTGAGAGCTAGGCTGGGAGGAGAGGGGAGAGGTGAGCAAGTGCTAACTTGGGCCTCATTGCCTACAGCTCTATCTCAGGGAGAAAGCATCCCTGGTGAAGCCTTGATTTGGACACTTTCACGGCCTCAGAACTGCAAGCTTTTAACCTAATAAATCCCCATTGTAAAAAGACAACCCATTTCTGGTATATTGCTCTGGAAATGTTCAGCAAATGGAAACACACAGGATGGACCTATTAAAAGAAGATACTTCTATAACTCCACATAACATCTAGATGAAGCACCAATTAATGTCCTAATAGGAAGGACCTGGACAATTTTAGTTTAAATTGGATTATTTTCCCATTTAAATGTAATAGGATCACAATATGAGAAAGTAAGACATCTGCGAAATTATAGCTGCACAAACACCATGTGAAGTTAAACCCTGGGAAAACCCACTGCTCACAGAGAATGGCCAGATCATACTCTGCTTCTTGTCAGGGGAATTGGGTTTCAATTCAGGCCACTGGAATGCTTTCCTTCTCACTCTACAGCTGTGTATTACCTGTAAGATGTTGTCACAATTTTAATGTAGTTAAATACCCATACCCTTACTGCAAAAGTGTTGTAAAAACATGTCTCTCTCTGCTAGACTCTCACAAAATCATAGCAAATCAAACTGACATCAATAGCTCAGAAATTAGTGTGAAACGAAAGGGTTCATGTATGATAAAATGGTGGTATACGTCGAATCTTATGTGGATATATTTTAAAAACTGTATTTTTGTGTCATGCTTTTCTTCTCAAAGAAAAGCTTTGTAAAGTCCATCTCTAAAGGCTGTTTAAACATCATGTATCTGAATTAGAGGCTTACTTTTCCTGAAACGTGAACGTAATATTTTCTTTGTTGCTGAAGGAAGCTTCTGTGGCAAATTAATTTCTTTCAGTAACTGATATTTACTTTGAGCAGAGACCATGGAGGAGTGTGATAATGACTCAGAAGACAAGCAAGTGAAAGAACGAAATAGGGCAATACAGCTGTTGCTCAGGTTACATGGAGGTTGGGTGTCTCTAAATGGAATTAACAGAGGAAATGATTTAGGACTGTAGTGGGGAACCTTCTGAATTGGAGCCAAATCCATTCTTCAATTTAGATTTAATCCTATGCATGAAGGCTTGCCCAAACACATGGAAACATAAAAGTGATCAATGGCAACTTCTTGAAAAGCCAGGAGATGGGAAATGGCCCTTTATCCTAGCCCATTCCCTTTGCAGCTTTTATTTATATAATGTGATGTCATCACTGTTCTCCCAGGATTTGCCAAACCGACCAGTGACGAGGTAGCAGGGTGAGGCAGTGTGATGTAGTGAAAAGCGCCCTGGGTTCAGATCCTGAAGTGGAAGTGCCATTTATTGCTTCAGTTGGGGTCTCTTTATTTGCAAAACAGCAACAAAGATACTAACCTTCTAAGGCTGTTGGGATGCTTAAAGGGAATCATTTAGGGAAGGCCTTTTTTATACAACAAACAACAGTCAATATAATTATGATAACCCAATGAAGCTGACATCATAAGTGCTATTATCCAAATCATCCATTTCAAAATGTTCAGCAGCAATTTCAGGGGTGGGAGGTGGGGGGAGGGAGAAGGCAGGTGCGTGTCCATCAGATCTTACCCCTGCCACACCATCTGCTGCTGCTACTTCCTGTGAGAGGCTTTATCTTCCAGGGCCCAGCTCTCCTCTGTCAAAATTGCTGCTCTTGGGCCACTTTGGCCTTGATGGAGGAAGCAGTGCCCCCACTACATCTACCTTGTCACCAGTTAGGGATAGACTCTTTCCCTTGATAGTCCAGCTCAGGGCACATGCCAGGATTTGCCTTTTAATGAGAGATTGCTGGAAATTCAGGAGTAATTGTTGGGAAGCATAACACAGAAATTTACCAACACAGCACAGGTCCTGAGGCGTCCTCTAGACACCTTGTCAATCTGGTCACCTCAGGGAGAGCTCCAAATAGCTCGATGGGCCAGAGTTTAAACACAAAACAACTCGAGGCCTCAGGGAGAGGAGGAAATCTCCCTCTCTCCAATTTAAAGACTGCCTCTAAATCCTTTTTTTCACTGCATCGTTAACTCTTCTTGGTGTGATCCTCATAGAAGAAAACTCAACCCCATCTAGAGGAATGGTGGGTGACCATAGTAAATGAATGAGCTCCAATAATTGAGTGGGGGAAGGGCCTCAGCTCAGGCACTTCATGGCTTAGGAAATGGGCCAATTGGAGTCCTGGGAGGCAGGTAGGGGGCTTTAGTGGACAGCTGAAGGAACGAGAGGGGAGAGAATTAGAGGAAACAAAGAAGTTCAGAGAAATAGGCATGCCTTCTTTTACTTCTCTCCCCCACTCTAGATATGATCAATAATTCAATATATGTATTACATGACAAGTATAGTATAGATTCAATATATGTATATTATAAATCAAATATAATATATTAAACTGCTATCTTTAAATCTTTATGTTTCCCTCCATCAGTATATCTCCTCCCCTCCCTTTTTTATTTTCAACACTCCCTGTTTTCTTTCTTCCTTCCACTTGTCTTCCAATGCCTGCTTTAAATAGAACCACAAAATGAAACTTAGTAATCTTTTTATTATTTTCCTCCAATTTGTTTTTCTGTTAACAATTTTTAATGTGCAATGTGACTGAGCCTTTGATTTTTTTGTTTAACTGCCTTTTACCTATGTAACCTCCAAATTATTGTTTCCTGTGGTCAGTGACTTTCTATGGAAAAATGTTCCCACTGTTGTTTGAAGAAAACACTGCAGTGTAACTCCGAACAGTGCTGCCTGGCTGTGGAATGCTGGGTAGAACCCTTGCAACCCTGTCAAGCTGGCAGGAAAACATTCAAGAGGGCTCTTTGTGTTGGAGCAAAGCAGCAGCATAAGGCTAAGGGCAAAAGGGGTAACTCAGGCAAAAGCTTGCTGGCATCTGTGGGATTGATTCCTCCAGGTTTAATATAGCTTGAGTTAATAGAGTACATGTTGTTGCAAAGTCAAGTACCACTAGAACTGGCTATTAAGACTGACAATGGGGAACCAGAAGGCAAAGTACTTGGAACAAATGTATGGCTTCTCTCCAAGACAGGCTGGGAAAACATGCCCTGTTAAGATACTACAATTCTCATGTGTGCCCAACACTATGTGAAGCCACCAAGCACAGCAGAATAGAGAGCATTTTGGCATGAGGGTCATATAGACATAATCCATGCCAATTTCCAACTATATCTAAACAGGAGCAGTCCTATCTGGGGTAATGAGGCAGTACATTGCACACATGAAACCCTACTTTTTTCTGGGTCTCTAACTCTGTTTTAGGGGCTATGTCTAATTTATGGGGGATTTTGGGCTCTAAGGTTCAGGAATTAAAGTGAGCACATCTTTGCAGAGTCCTGATTACCACCTAATACCTACATGGGGAGCATCAGTTCCTGACAGCCTGTGGCTTTCTTCAGTTTCTTATAATCCAGATGACATAACCATCTCATCGCTTCTACCCCTCTCCTCATTGAACAATGTGTTCTGACTCTTAGAAATCTGAAGCTGAATGTGTTCCTTCCTCTCTCCTGGGGAGACGTTCTGAATTCTGATATATAAATAATGATCACTAATATTAACAGAGTGTTAATATATGCAAGGCAAGTATTAAACAGTTTACATGTATTATTTCATTAATCCTTTCAAAATCCTATAATTCAAATAACTTGTTTGAAATCAAGTTAATATTTTGAAACTAAAAAGTAGAAGGCCACACTGTGTACCTGTGGCCAGTGTTCAGGTAGACACTAGCCGACCAACCAGTAGATCAACACCAAGACATGTTCTAGAAAAATTATTGGACGTTAAAGAAAAAGAAAAAAGTATCCTTTGCACATCTAGCCAGAAAGAAAATATGATTTATATAGGGAAAAAAAGATGATCACCAGACTTTCTAACAACAAAACGGATGAAAATGGATAATATAGTTTATATATTCAAGAAATTTAAAATGTGAGCCAAGGATTTTATATCCAGCAAAAGCGACTTTCAAGCGTAACAGGAACAAAGTAATCAACATGCAAGAACTCTGATTAAACCTGAGTCTTAATCAGCAAAATCTAGGGTGTAGAAACACTGCAGCTCGAATGGCCCACATCCTTTAAACAGGTAAGTTATAAAGAGAAGGAAGGGATTAAAAGAAAACATGCAGGTTAAGAGACCCCAACAAAACACATCAATTTTTAAAAAAATGGGAAACACCAGACTTCTAGTTTGAATTAAGATGGAGTAAGCACTTTCCACTCTGTCTCTCCCACTCGTTATAACTAAAAATCATGAACAGAATGCATAAAACAGGGAGTGGATGTGTGTCAAGCAGTTGAGTGCCCACCTCCCACATGGAAGGTCCTGGGTTCAGTTCCTGGTGCCTCCTAAAGGAAAAAAAACCCAAACAGACAACAAGCAGACAATGAGCCCAAAACAAAACAAAACAAAACAAAACAAAACAAACCCAAACAATGACCAAACAGATGAGAGAGCCATCTCGGGGCAGTGGGGAGGAGAAAGAAACTTTTAGAAGACAATATGAGAATATCATTATGACCTCTGGGTAGGAAAGCATTTCTTAAACAAGCCTCTAAAAGCACGAAGCCTAAGGGGAAAGATATATTAATTTTAAATTAAGTACATATATTTATTAGAGTATATCCTAAAACAAGTGAAAAAAGTAATCCATAAACTAGGAAGTTATTTCCATCAGATATAACTGGCAGGATTCGTGTCAAGAATATTCAGATTAGAACCAAAACGAAGTGACGCTTCACACTAAAGAAACTGTCAGAAATCAAAAGGACAGAGAGCTCCAAGTATTGTCAATGATATGGACCATCAGAAAGTCTCACCCAGTGCTGGTGTGAATGCAAATTGGTTCCGCCACTTAGGAAAATGTTTTGCGTGACGGAGCAAGTGGATGCATGCACATACCCAATGAGCCATAAATCCAGTTCTTATTGTAAGTGGAGACATAAATGAGAATATTCATTCAACCTTGTTTGCAATGGCAAAAAATTGGAAACAACCCAAATGTTCATCAACAGTAGAATGGAAAAATACTCTATAGTATATTCATATAGTGGAAAAATAGTATATAATAGTGAAAATCATTCATCTATGGCTTTTACACATACATTTGGGTGAATTTCACAAACACACTGTTCAGCCAAAGAAATAAGTTATAGAAGATCATAATATATACAATAAAATTCCAATTACATAGAGTTCAAAAATGGGTAAAAATTATATCTTGTTTATGGGTACATTCCTATATGGTAAAACTACAAAGAAAAGTACAGGAAACATTAACAAGAAATTCTGAATAATGGCTACTTTTTCGGGGAGGAAGTGGGGTGCTGTCTAGATGGGGACACAGAGAAGTTCTAAGGAGCTGGATGATGAATATTTTAGTATTCATATTTTTATTATACTTTAAATGCAACACCTACTTTATACACTCCTTTATAGATCTGATCTATTTAACAACAAATAAAACCTTCTCATTGAACATTAGCTGGAGTATTTTCAAATAGGCAGAACAACTGTATGTTATTTATTAATCTAATGTTTTTCTAAGCACCTATTTTATGCTCAGCATGTGCAAGATTTTTGAGGTATGTGAAGAAAAGTACCAAGTATTGAGTATTTTTGCCATGAGAATGTATTCATGTGTTATTTGCATTAACATAAAAGTTGAATTTAAAGTAAGAAACTACCAAGCTACTCTCCTACTTTGAAGAATGAGAATCTTATTGAGGAGAACAAGTGAGGCCTGGGAGAACACTGGACTGATTTTCTGGACCCTCTGCTGTAAGCAGTGAGTGTGTATTCTGGGGAAAAACAATTCACATTGGTTGTACCCCCAAAATACCTCAGTATTCACCCTAGTCACACCTGTGTGAAATTTTGTTAGACTTTAAGTCTACTTGTTCTAGGAAAATATATATCCAATTTTTGAAATTCCAGAGGATCATAGAGTATGATGAACAGAAATTTACTTTACAGGCTCATTTTCAGAATTGTCCCATTCTAAATAGCAAAATATACCTACATATGTATTTAACTTAAAGAAGCTGAAGAATCACAAACTGAAGGAAGTAAAACTCCAATTTTTCTATTATAGTTCATTACATTTTATTACAGTTTGAATTCCAAATTTTTTCCATAAACATGGTACCTTAATATTGTTTTATCTCTTTGTTCTCTTTTTAGAAATTGAATTATTAGCTTACTATTGCATTTAGAGCATTGACTGGATTGTTCTTGAGCAGTTTGGGGGGGTTATTAGAGATAAGTCCTATTTGGGTTTCTGTATCCTTTTCTGAGCATCATCCTTGAAGCAGAGCATACCTAGAAGGACGCTTTTGTTAAATGGTGCCTCTAGTGATTACTTATGGGAAAGAGGTGAAAAGCTGGGGCTGTCTGGACAAGCAGGGATGTTTGTCATCCTAGGCTTAGCCAAACTAGAAGACACCTAGGAGGAGGCCAGGAGGGCGGTGGTGGCTGAAGCCACGGTGGATGAGGAATGGTGACCACAGCCATACATGTTTGGTTGGCTAAAGAGATGGAAGCAAAGGTGCAATGACACCCACTTAGTAGGGCTTCACACATTGGACGAGTGGTTGAATTGGACAGCTTCAATGAGCCTGTGCTTTATATTAGGAAGTGGGCTGTTTTGGGTTAAATTATAACCCCCAAAAAGACATGTTCAGGGAACCAGCTGTGGCTCAATTGGTAGGGCTCTGGTTTACCACATGGGAGGCCCCGGGTTTGGTTCCTGGGACCTCCTTGAGTAGGCAAGCCGCCGTGAGCAGGGCAAGCTGCAGTGAGCAGGCAAGCCGCCGCGCGGTGAGCTGACTCGGCGGGATGCTGCAGCAGGGGGAGACAAGCAGACACAGAAGAACGCAAAAAAGCAAATGAACACAGCAAGAACTAGCAGCAAGGGGGGGGGGTATATAAATAAATAAAAATAAATCTTTTTTTTAAAAAAAAGACATGTTCAAGTCCTGACCCATGGTCCTGTGGATGTAACCGTATTTGGAAATAGGGTCTTTGAAGTTATTAGTTAAGATGAAGCCAATCTTAGAGTGGACCCTAATCCAATATGACTGGTGTCCTTACAAAAAAAAGCAAAACAAACCCAGGAGAATTGGACACAGACAGATACAGAGAGGGGAGATCTCCATGTGACCACTGAGGCACAGAACGTGGATTGCTGGCAAGCTACCGCCAGAAGCCAGGAGAGAAATGTGGAACAGACTATTTGCTAAAAACCTCAGAGGAAGCATGACCCCGCCAACACCTTAATTTTGGACTTCTTGCCTCCAGACCTGTGAGACTGTGAGAATGTAGAGATTCTTGTCAGTAATGGAGAAGCACAACACAATCCGAGTTGTGGCTGTGTGCTGTGTGGGAGAGAGTCTCTGTTTTGAGTTGTGAGCATGCGTATGTGTGTGAGAGTGTGTGGCAGAGTGGGCTTTTGTCAAGGCCACTCTTTGTTGCATACAGCTCTATTTTTATGGTGATGCTTATTTTTATAGAGTCAGCCCACTGCTTGCCTTTCTTGAGTAGGCAAAAAATCTGTTATCATTTCTAGAGGGTTCAACATGATTTTTCTTCCTTAGTTGTAACGGTTTATGAAGATACAACTGCGGGTCATGAGCATGTTTGTGGAGGCACCAGTTAGATGACATCTCTGCCTGAGTACACGGAGACAAAATCAGAGGGGAACGAGGGCTTGGAGGGAACCAAGAAAGTAAATGTGTAATATACAATGAAATAGAAGCAGGAAGTATCCAGAAAAAATGTGTCCCCTAAATATGCAGCAACTCTGTCCTCATCTCTTTCTCACTACAATTTTGCTCAGTGATCTTTTGTATATGTGCACCTCTAATAAGGATTGAATTGTGTCCCCAAAGCCATGTTCAAGTCCTACCCCTAGTTTTGTGAATGTGAAATAGGATCTTTGAGGATGTTATTAATTAAAATGAGGCCAAACGGGGTCCAGTATGACTGGTGTCTTTGTAAGAAGGGGAAAGTTGGACATAGATGAACACGGGAGAGAAGGCCACGTGACAACTGAAGCAGAGATTGAAGCCCAAGGAGTGCTGGCAACCATTAGAAGCTGGGAGCAGACAGGGAAAGATTCTCCCCTACCGGTTTCTGAAGGGTCACGGTCTTGCCAACACCTTGATTTCAGACTTCTGGCCTCCATAACAGTGAGACAACACATTTCTGCTGTTCTAAACCACCCAGTGTGTGGTACTTTGTTACGGCAACTCTAGGTAACCAAAGCAACCTCTTTAATTCATTAGCGACACATATTTATCAAGTTCCTACTATGCGCCAGGCACCATTCCAGGTGCTGGGATAGAGTGTTGAACAAGACAGGCAAACTCCAGGTTCTCGTGGCAGTGGGGACAGATATAAGCACACAAACAGTTAAGATAATGCCAGCGAGTGGGGCTGCTGTGTGACAGTAAACGCTTAGTGAACATTTATTGAGTGTTTACTTCATGTCAGATGTTGATTTATGTGCTCCCCTTGTGCTAATTCATTTAATCCTTCCAGCGATTCTATGCTGCAATTGCAATCATTTTCATACCCATTTTATAGATGAGGAAACTGAGGCACAGAAAGATTAAGTAATGTCCCCAAGGTCACATTGCCAGTAAGTGATAAACTAACATTTAAATGCAGACAATCTACTTCTTGAGACCACATAATTAAGCATCCATGGATGCCTGCACTGCTATGAGGACAATAAATCATAGAAAAGGTACAAAGTCCCAGAGGGACTCAAGCCATGGCTAAATAGGGTAGTCAGGGAAGAGCTCTCTGAGGAGGTGGCATTTGGGATAAAACCTAATTAATGAGAAGTAGCCAGACATGTGAAGATCTGAAGATAGAATTTTCCAGACAGAAAAAGCAATGAGTGCAAAGATGCTAAAGCAGAAATGAGCTTGAAATGGTTGAGGGTCAGAAAGAAGCAGTGGGATAGTCATGAGCGTCAGGGAAAAAAGAATTCCAATTTTAAAGTAGAAAAATCTGGCTTACTATCTTGAGTATCAGTTTCTCCATCTTTAAAAAGGAAATGACAATGCCACTCTGATCTACTTGTAGAATTGAAAGCGCTCACGGTAGCCATTATTATAATCACTGTAATTAACATAGTCATGGCAAATATAGTCTGGCTAGCTTGTCTTTTTCTACAAGAACCTGTCTGTGTTATTAGTTAACACCTAATTGATCAGGTGCTGTGTGTGAAGCACAGCACACACGTGGTTTAAAGTCATCACGTCCATCTTGTAAGGTAGCTATTATCCTCATTTTGTAGATGAGGAAACTGAGGCTCTTAGAGGTTAAATAGTATCACCAAAGTCAAATCTTTAATGTAAGGGATGGGACTAGGACTCTAGCCTAGTTTTGTCTTGTTTCAAAGCATGAGATATTTCCTCTACACCATCCTCCTCTGTGAACTGCAAACTTGTGCAGAGCAGGCAGGAAGTAATGTTTTGTTTGGATGACATTATTGCCTGCAGATGCAGGGACTATGTAATAAATCTTTTTTTAAATTGAGGTTATGATGAAGATGATAATGTTGGAGTCACAATAATGAAGCAGAACTGTCAAAGCGAACTGGAGAAATGGATTGCTTCAGCCATGCTTCTGTTCACGGGGGTCCACAAGCTGCAGAGAAAAGTGCCATCTTCCACTGCTCTTCAGCTGTGCAGGCTTGGCCTGAGAGAATCAAGAATCAAGCTGATTGCAAACTTGGTGCATAACAGAGAAAATAAAGACATCATTTACTGACTGATTTGGACTAAGAAACGATGTATTTACTTGCAGTTTATTATGTTGAATGTGACAGGCATACATTTGTGCTTTTTATTGAATGATGACTTACTACATACAGGAATCGGGGCAATTTGTAATGCAGATTATGTTTTTAAACAAAAAAGGGTGCAAATACACTGATGACTGTCACATGACTTACTCTGCACTCCTCAAGAAGTGGCTGCAGAGTGGGCGGAA
>PVKH010040339.1:0-11077 GCA_004027955.1 Chaetophractus vellerosus | reverse complement strand
GCGGCTTTTTGCCCCGCCCACGGCGGCTTGCCTTTCTCAAGGCCGTCTGCCTGCTCGGAGAGGTCCCCGGGAACCGAACCCGGGGCCTCCCATGTGGTACCCCAGCGCGCTGTTTATCCACTGAGCTATCTAGCCGGGCCCTGTTATTCTTTACTATAACAAAAGATTTGTTCTTTATCTTATGTAGCACATTCACACTTTCTTCACCATGGTTCAACATTTTCAGTAAGTTAAAGTTCAAGTTACTTTGACTGAATTATGGTACATCCATACTGTGAAATACAGTCATTAAAAGAATGAGCTCTACATATACTGGCCAAAAAGCTACTAATGACATTTTTAGATAATTTAATGTTTAAAAATTATCTACATATGGACATGTCTTTAAAAATTTAAGAAAAAATTAGAAAGGGTGTATACCTTGAATGAATGAGTGGAGAGGAGATTTGAACTTCCTATTTTATATGATTTTAGAAGTGGTAGAATTGTTGGTGAATATATACATATATAGACATAATATATACATATAAAAATATATATACATAATATTTACATGTATAATTCATGTGTATATATATTACTTTTTGTGCATTTCAGTATTTTAAATATTAAAAGAAAACAAAACTTCTTAATTTGCTTATTTTGAATTAAGCATTTTAATGAAATTCTGCACACTTCTTTCAGTGTTTTGTTTTTATCCTATTTCTAAGTATAAGGTAATGCAGGAAGACTTTTGTTGTCAGGTGGGCAAGAGACGAAGTATTAGTATCTTCAATTATTTCTCAAAAGAAATTTTTTCATTGGTCACAAATGTGCAATCAAAAGAAATTTTTTCATTGGTCACAAATGTGCAACCTTAAAATGACTGAGTTACTCTGGAAAATGATAGGCATCCTTATAAGGTGAAATGAAGAAACATAAAGGAAAAGGGGTAGGATAGAAGAAATATAAGAATGTTAATATATTCCTAGAATAGTGATTTTCACATTTGAATATGTCAGTCTACCATAAATTTAGAGAAGATAATGAACTCTTCTGTACAAA
This sequence comes from Chaetophractus vellerosus, assembly GCA_004027955.1. Taxonomy (NCBI): domain Eukaryota; kingdom Metazoa; phylum Chordata; class Mammalia; order Cingulata; family Chlamyphoridae; genus Chaetophractus; species Chaetophractus vellerosus. The sequence goes on along the minus strand of PVKH010040339.1, from coordinate 10,033 downwards.
GGTGTATTATTTTTTAAAGGTAGATTTTTTTGTCATTTCTGATATTCTTAACTCTTTTGTGAAAGTTCTATTTGTTGCATAAAACTAAGAATCCTGATTTGTATGATATCTTTGTATTTAGTTGCTATAAAGCCAATTAAAAAATTTTTGGGGGGTCTATTTTACTGCCTGGTATTAGGAGGGGGAATATATATGTGGCTCTTAGTCTTGTGCATTTTGTGACAAAAGAATCCCACTTTGAATCACACTGCTCTCCTGAAGCCCCTGGAACCTCTGGCTCAAGCAGCGCAGTCAGTCTGTGCAGTGTCCCTGACGTCATCCAGTGTATGCATAAGCCCTGCTATTGTCTTACTGCTACAGCAGGGCTGGGGATTGCAGTATCCGCTGTTTCTGCTGCTCCCAGTTCTGCCCCTGCTGTTACCTAGTGCTGCCTCACTGCATCCCAGAAGAGCCACGTCGGCCTTCCTTTGCCTATTGGATTTTCAAAAGCAGCTCTTCGTTTTTTGGTTCTGTAGGAGACCTTGCTTTTCAATCACACAGGAGAAAGGAGCTCGTAAGAGGAGAATCTGGCAGCTGGACACAGCTTGGACTGCATTGTCTGGCTTCATGACCCCTGCTGTGTAGCCAGCTCATCTCTTCCCTCTCACGCCTACTCTCCTTTCTCCTCTCATTTTCTTCCCTCCTTTCTTTTCTTTTTTCTTCTGATTTTTTTTTTTAAAGCAGCATCTGGAGCCAGCCATGTTTGGCACTGAATCTTCATGTAAGTAAATGGATCCCACTTCTTGCTATTTAGAAATCTGCTTGCTGTCATGGTCTCATTGGCTTGGAGTTAATATTCACTTTGCCTTAGGTAATTAACAACATTTGTATTTTGACTCTTAATTACAAAAGAATTGGTTTGAGAAGGAACTCCTCTTTACTGGGTTATTCATCCTTAAGGCCTGGGGTATCAGTGTGGTCAAAATCAGGCCTCCAAGAGGGAGGAAGGGAGGAAGACAGGAGCCTAGGCGGTCTCTCCAGAACGTGTTAATTGATGGGTTCAGGTCTGTTACTGATCTATTGTTGTGGGTCCCCTAATGGTGCTTAAACCCTAAAATAGATCTGGGAGGATCTGCAATGATAGTGTTTATTAGAAAGGAAAGAAAGGGTTTAAAATTTTACCTTAAAGGAGAAAAATGTATCATTATAGCCCTGTTCTCATTTTTTACAAAGGCATAAGAATGGTCATTATATGTAGATTTTAAAAAATAAGAAAATTTATCTTTTAAAATGATTTTTTTAACACAGTGTTTGAATTTTGATATGCTGGATTATGTCATAGTCCAGCAGCATCATACCTGTCTTAAAACTTATACAATGAAATTGGTTTGGTGCAGAACAGGTCCTGCACAATGAGATAGGCTGGACAGCAGTTGTAGACAGCTAAATGGTGACTAACATAAGTTATTTGTGCATTATTTAATATTGGGTGTAGAGTAATATGACTTGTTAATGCAGTTGTGCAGGCTTTACAAAATATTTTGTCGTGATCTGTAAGCAAAGGTGACAGTAAAGAATTTCTAAATAGACTCAGCCTGGTGGCCTAGAACATTAAAAACTGGCAAAGTACTATTTCTCTAGGAGAGTTGGGTTAAGGCAGGTATTTAGGGAACACATTTCTTATGAAGTTGTGATTTGACCTTTTCTTTCTGATTTCGGGTGATTAGTATTGACTATTTGTGCGTAGCTGCTAATTATTCCAGAATAGTAGCATTTCAAGGGAGTTAGTAATCCTTAGCTCTTTTGTTTCTTGATTGACTTTTTTAAAACATTAATTATTTTTATTGTTTCACTGTGGAAGCTAACTGTCTCTTTTCAATCACAGTGCCTAATCAAGGTCAAAATAGAGAAAACATAAGATGTAATGGCCTAGTCAGCATATGATCTTATTTTCTAACAATTAAATTTTTTTTTGTAATTCAGTTAATGGTGGGTACATTTGGGATCATTGTCATCTGAGAAATAGGGATAAATTATTATGCCCCAAATATCTTCCATTATCATTTCAATCACAGAATTTTGTTTATGTAGGAACCTAGGTATATAAAGAAATACTTATATGCTAAAAGAAAATTAATTCTATTACTTTTTTGGCTGAAAATGGCAGTTGAAGCTCAGTGTGGAAGTCTCTAGGTTCTTGGACTAGGGACTCTAAATGTTGTCTGGCCAGGTTTACCAAGCCAGCACAGCCTTTCTTGATTTTCAAACCTGAACTTTTGATAATATCACTCATATACTGTATGGTATGTTTGAAAACTGCTGGGTGCATTTGGTCTCCGTGGCTACCAGATTACTGAACAGAATACTATTCAGAAGACAAAACAAAATCGTGCAAGGTTATAGCGATTTTTTTTAACTTCGAGTATTAAGTTTTGTTTCTTGATTAGCACTAGAAGACCACAGATAGGCTTAAACTGTCGGTGGTCTTAAGTGTTGAGAGTGGGCTGCCTTCTTTAGTTTAAGAGAAGCCCTACGCCTGTGCTCAGACAAGTACGTTGTCTTTGTATTCTAAGCATAGCTTTCCAGTTCTCTGATTTCCACTTTTTGGAGGCTTTTTATAGACTTGAATCTGTCTATATCTAGCATATTGAGAAAAATTGTCACATTTGAAATTCTTATTAGTTTAGAAGGGATCTCAGGAATCATAGGGTGTTCTTACTAAACTGTTAGAATAAATACTTATTTAAATATCTACCCTATGAGTGATACTTGCTAGGTTAATTTTTTTTCTAACATTCTGATTTCACAAATTTTTAACTTTGATTTCTGGTTTTAGTGCATTACTTGTACTGGGTGCTTTTTATTTTTAAAATTGAGGTATGGTTTATATAAAAGAAAATGCATAAGTCTTAAGTATGCATGTCAGTGAATTTTTGCCCTTGTTTAAACACACCTGTGTAACCACTACCCAGATGAAGATACAGAACATCTCGAGTACCCCAGAAAGACCTCTTGTGCTCCTTGTCAGTCAGTATCACCTCCATGCTCTGCAAGAAGTAACCACTATTCTGACTTCTTTTGCCATAGATTTGCTATGTAAATGTCTCATTTTAATTTTCTTTTTTCTCCCTAGCTTCTTACATATAAGAGGAGGAAATATTAATGTCTTCATTTTCAAATACTAGATTAGATTGATTTTGTGTTTTAGGCCTTGAGGTCAGGAATTTGCTGTAGCCTGGTATCACATTATAACATGCTCTCTCTCACTGAAATAGTATTGCTTGATTTAAATACCAAAAAAAAAAAAAAGCATTAAAAAACAACAGAAAGTTCCATTGGAAGAGTAGGCCTTAGCTTATCAAAGTTAAAGATTTATACAGTTATGGTAACAATGTTACCACATGTTAATAAATGTTCTTTTATGTCTGTGTTGATATCTATTTAAGATATCATTTTAGCAAACATCTCTAACAGAGCCAGGGCTATCTCTTTGACTTAGTGGATCTGAATCTTAACTATTGTGTAGATTGGTCATAGCCAATCTATTTTGGGCCCACTTTGAATTGGAAGTGCTCTATGGTATTTGCACACTAACCATTACAAAGCAGTAAACATGTTTACCATCTTGATATATTTCACTGAGTTTTTCCTTTGCTGATATTTTCCATGTCAAAAGTGGGAGTGTGTGTCTGCTCTTTATATGCTTCAGGGAAATGCAATTTTAGTTTCAGTGGTCAGAATAATTTTTGTTTAAGAAGACAATGCTATCAATAAAGTTTTGTTGACGGGGTAATTAAAATACATATCTTGGGTACTTCATTTGATAGTTTATATTTAAAAATCAATAAATTGAATTCCATGAAAAGGTCTTTAACATTTTATAAAAGGAGAAAACATTTTCATCTTTTTGAGGAATTACAGAAAACTGGTTTTGTAGCTGCGTTTTTGGCTACACCCTTCCTTATAAAACCAGCTATTTTCCAAAAGTAAATATTCAAGTACGATTAATATTTATTCAATTAGCATTTATTAGGCTCAGGCCTCCCCCCTTTCTCTTTCTAGTGTTTAGCTTTTTTAAATCTCAAGGGTTTCATTTAACATGAACTGTGGTGGGAATTGTGCCTAGTGCTAAGGCATTAATGTATCTTCCAAAGCACCTGCCTTATTAACCCAGTGAAGAAAGCAACACTTTATTATCTTTTGAGAAGCAGGGTGCCCCTGGGTAAATAAAAGTCAAATAATTCTTCCTCCCCAAATTTTGTTATAGTTGTTTCAAATTGAAGAGAATCTAGGATAACTTTGAAGGTGGAAAAATTGTCACTAAAGGGCCTAAAAGGAGATAATGTCATACTCATCCACCTGAGCTTAATGGTGATGGGAAATGGTGGAGGCATGCATCAGGGCATCAGGAATTACTTTAGGGCTGGTGTGGTTGGCCCACATGTTAATTCACTTCCATTCTCTGAATACCCACATCACCTTGAGTAGGATAGCTGAATGCTGGAGAGTATTTGGGATATAAGGAATGTCCCCTCTGATTTGTCTTTGTGGGGCCCCAAAGGTTCAGCTGTTGTCTTTTGTTTTTATTTTTGTTGTTGATAAATGCACTCTGTCGGCACTGACATCTCAGTTCTAGCAGCAAATGTGGTACCATATTATGAAGAACAAGGTAATTATGTCAAATTTTGAGCAGTTGTATGGGAGATAGTTGAATGAATATACTCTAGCTATATTAAGTCACTAAGATACTGTATAATTAAACAGGGATTTCTTTGATAGAGAAAAAGTGAGTCACACTTCCCTTTTTTTAAAAGATTTATTTATTTTTATTTATTATATATCCCCCCCCCCTTTCTGTTTGTTCTTGCTGTGTTCATTTTTGCATTCTTCTGTGTCTGCTTGTCTCCCCACGCTGGGGTGACCCGCTGAGTCAGCTCACCGCACGGCGGCTTGCCTTCTCGAGGCGATTCTGCCTGCTCGAGGAGGCCCTGGGAACCGAACCTGGGGCCTCCCATGTGGTAAACCGGAGCCCTACCAATTGAGCTACAGCCGGTTCCCCACACTTCCCTTTTATGTGCATTTCAGGACCATTTTGGACAGTCAGTTATATGTGAGATTAAACCTGGGTCTATTGTTTTGGTGTAGTTTCTGTGAATGTGGGTTGAGAAGTGAATAGTGACTATGGTTATTCAAAATTGAATATTCACAACTGGACCATTTCTCAATATAAGCACCTTGTTCTTATTAAAAAACTGTCAGATACTGCTTTTTTGCTGTCAGTATGTTTGGCCATTTTAGTAATATATTTTGTTTTCCTTTTTATTGGTATTTCTCATATGAAACTAGGTAATTTAGGAACACAAGCCATTTTCCTCTCCTACAACTTTCTTCTGCCTGTAGTTAATATTTAATAGTATTGGATTTTAGATGCATTATTACTTAAAGCAAGTATGTAAATCTGCACACAAAACATCCTCGAAGTCTGCATTCAGAATATTGTATTTAAAAGAAAAATACTATTATATGACTTAAAGTAAGTGGAATACCACAGACTGCTAAATTTACAGATATGAAAACATAATGATGGGTCGCAGGGATTTATGTTGGGACACAGTCACAAAGGAGCCTGGAAACCTAAAGATCATATAATATTCTTGACTTCTTACGGTATCATATTTTCTTTCCTTGTGACAGTTTAAATTCTGATGTATAATTTTTAGTATCAAAAGTCTATTTTACAATAAAGAGGAAAATTTTTTGTCTGAATATTTATACATTTATTCTGCTAGTACAGAAATGGAATAAAAATACGTAGTAGTTATTTTTAAATTCTCACTCAGATTTCTTTTCTTGTTTTCATTTCATTGTTGGTTTCCCTAATTGGTTAGTCTAGTTTAGCAAAAATTACACATGAGTTTTCAGTGATATGTTTTCATTGTCACAATGGATCAGATTCATATCCTGTATAAACTGTGGGGAGTCTATGGTAGAAAATGACCTTATATGGAAACTTTTCCCATAGAATCCTCATGGAGTTACACAGGATGTGAATGGGATTCATAGTTGTTAAGGATTCTGAGCTGTAAAAATCACTAATCCACATATATTTTTTAAACATTAATAATGTAATTGCATTAAATTATGCTCAAATGCTATTAAACTTTCAATATGAGACCATATGGAATACTACAATATGAATTGTACGGTCATTTCTTTGTTGTACTTTCAAAGAGTATTGGTGTCCCTCAATTTTTCCCTAATAAATATAAAGTATTAATTAACAAAATTATACATGTGTTTCAAACTAGCAAATGTACAATATTTGAATTATTTTAAAGTCCTATAATTAGTCCTACTTGCCATGCTAGAATAATAAATTATAATCTTTTATCTATATTTTTTATATTAATAATGGATTCAGATAATTATGAACTCAAAGACAAAGATAGAGTTTAATACATGTTGTAGAAATGGCAGCAACCACATTCTAGACTCGATGACTAAGTGCAGAGTTTCTGGCACCTGATTGCCTGGATTCAAATCATGACTTTATCATGTTCTAGCAGGGATTGGCCATTTACCATCTAAACTGTGACTTATTCAATAAACTCTTGGTATTAAGAGAATTATTCTTTTGGAGTCAGGACACCTGTATCAGGGTGGGGCTTATCAAGGGTCATCTGGAGACAGTAGAGTCCAGCAGTGGGAAAGACTAGCTGAAGAAAGGGAATTGCCACTTCCTAATATTGGGTAGAAGTTCCATCAGTGGATTCTGTGAAGCGACTCAGTAGGAGATCTGAAGGGAGGAAGTTACATGAAACTGGCTGAAATGGGTTAGGGTTGGCAAATGTCCAGCATATTTTTTCACTGCTAGCCACCCCCTTGGCAGGTGTCAGTAATTGGTCACAGCACTCTTGCCGAATTGGCTTAGGCCACTAAAGGTTGGAATGCTCTCCACTTAAAACACTTCATTTGTGCAAGTGTTTGTACATTAGTATGAGTTATAGTCACACAAATAAATATTTAAATAAACTTGCAAACAATTTCTGAATTAAGAAAAAATTAGGACTCTTAAGTGTTCCAGAAACATCCCATTAGATTCCATGTGACACATTGTGTTCTCAGCGATGTCATGTGTAATGATTCTGAGCCAACACTTTTTTGCATGACATTTATACCAATTGAACACTTATACCCAGAGCAGGGTACCTGGCATTTACTAGGTACTCATATTCTTTACAATTTGATTCTGCTGTGGCTTAAAGTATTATCATTGAAACGATGTATGAGCTTATCAAATTTAATTAAACTTTCTAGGCTAAGGAGTTTATCACATATAACTGGCACACATCAGAAACATGTCAATGAACAACTCTTATCTGTCACCCTTCAGAGCAGGCACAGGTAACACAAGCAATAACATATGGACTTTTGTTACAGAATAGCATATAGACTTCTATTACTAAACCCAAATTTGTTAATGGGTAAACAGACAATTCTTTTGCCATATACTGATAACTTGAATACATCTGATCTAAATTCAATTACTATTTTTAAGTTTATTAAGTAAAACTGATATGGTACTATAATTACCAGTTTATTTATAATATGAAAACTGAAAATTGTTTATTTGCTAATACTGATATAATTTCAGGAACTAGAAAATGTAGTTTTCTATTTCTTTGTGACCATTTCAGACTGTTAAGGTTGATGCTTTTTTGGCATGTTTTCGGGAGTGACAAGACTGATTGGAATGCATACGGATTAGGAAATAACAGTGAATCCATTGGAATATCCTTTACTACTTCCTCCATCCCTGCTACTGCTAGAAGGTTAGGAGGAGCCTCTGGTAGAGTTTGGAATAGATTGTCCAAGCTTGGGCTTGCCTTGGAAGCATGGAATTTCTCATCTGAAACTTTCCTAGATTTTAATATAATGATGTTCCAGTTATCTATTGCATAACAAACCACCCCAAAATATAGTGGCTTAAAATGAACATTTATTATTATCTTTCACATTTCTGGGGCTGATTAGACTCAACTGGTAGTTCATAGTCTCATGCAGTTGCAGTGAGATATCTGTTAGGGCTGCAAGTCACCTGAAGTGTTAGCTGAGCTAAAGGTCCAGAATAGCACTCTCACAGTGGCTGTCAGTTGAGGCTGGCTATTGCCTTGGGACTCTGCTGGGGTTGTGGATAGGAATGCCTATATTTGGTTTTCCGTGTGGCTCAAGCTTTTCCCATTGTGGTGCTAGATTCTCAGAGGGAGCATCTCAAGAGCTGGAGTTCCCAGAAACCCAGTTGGAAGCTGCAGTGTTTTTTATGAACTAGTCTTGGAAGTCCCAGAAGCCACTTCTACAGCCTTCTGTTGGCTAAGGAGGTCATTAAGACCAGTCTGGATTAAGGAGAGTGGCAAGGTTACATTACAGAAGACCATTTAGAATGGAAACTATTGTAGTGACTATCATTGGAAAATAGTTTGCCACCTTGTTTTCCAAGCTGTATGCCAAGGAGTTGACTCCCCAGATGTGCTGCAGGGATTCTCTAAATCAGGGGTTGGAAAACTTTTTCTGTAAAGGGCCAGATAGTAAATATTTTAGGCTTGTGGACCATACAGTCTCTGTTGCAGCTACGCAAGTCTGCCATAGTAGCAGGAAAGCTGCTATAGACCATGTGTAAAAGAATGAGCGTGGCTGTGTTCCAACAACTTTATTTACGGACACTGTTTTAGTTTTCTGGCTGCTAAAACAAATACCATGCAGTGGGTTGACTTAAACAATGGGAATTTATTGCCTCATGGTTTTGAGGGTAGGAGAAATATAAAATTGAGGAGTTAGCTAGGTGATGCTGGCATTTTGGGGCTGGCTGCCAGTGATCCTTGGGGTTCCTTGGCTTTTCCGTCACATGGCAATGTCCTCTCCTTTTTTTTTTTTTTTTTTTTCTGGGTTCCAGTGACTTCTGGCTTCTGGCTTCTTGTAGCTTCCTTTTCTGTCTCCAATTTACTTTGTTTGTGGGAGCTTAAGCCAAATTGGATTAAGGCCCACACTCTTTCAGTTTGGGCACACTTTAACAAATAATATCTTCAAAGGTCCTCTTTTTTTTTTTTTTCTTTATTGTTAAATTAAAATTTTTTTGGGATACATCGATTTACATAAATGTTACACAGAAATTTTAGGAATGCCCATATGCCCCACCTCCCACACCTCCCACAACCTCCCATATATACATCCTTCATAAGTGTGGCACAACACAAAGATCCTCTTTACAAATGAGTTCACACGCACAAGACTGGTAGTTGTGACCTGAACATGACTTTTGTGGGGGACCTGATTCAATCCCCAAAAGACACTAAAATTTGAATTTCATATAATTTTCTTGTGTTAAAATATTTTTCTTTCTTCCTTTTGATTTTTTCAACCATTTTAAAATGTAAAAAATGTCCTTAGCTCAGGGGGATGTGCAAAACCAGTGAGTAGGCAGGCTTTGGTCCATTGGCCTTAGTTTGCTGACCTGTGTTCTTAATATTTGATTAGAATTGAATTTTTAATTACTAAAAAACTAAAATAAAGAAAAAGTACACTCACATATTATAATTAATTTTAATATATTAAGTCTAGCTAAACTTATGATTTCATTGACTTTATTATTAAATGTTATAAATTTGAATTTATAAATGTATATATCTGTTTTGCATATTGGACTTTTGCATAATATTTTTTTTGGAAAAAAGTTCGAAAATCAGTGAAAGAAAAAAAAAAAACAAAGAAAACCCTAGGACATTGATAGGCTGTAATTCTAGTCTGTTCTCAGAATAACACTAGGGGACAAAAGTAGGACAGTATATTGAAACCTGTTGATTCAATTCCACAAATATTTGTTGACCAAAGAGGAATAACATGTGATGCTGGAGGTAAGATAACAAAAAGATTTCAAGAAATTTAAAATTCAATCAAGCATGGGGGTGTAGCAGTGGGAGAGTGAGAGCAAAGAGGGTAATAATATTAAAACTTTGTTTCTCATTCATTTAAGGAAATGTAGCTAAGATTTTTTTTTTTT
>PVKH010040338.1:0-11075 GCA_004027955.1 Chaetophractus vellerosus | reverse complement strand
AGGACTATACTTGGTAGCTCATGTGCTAATGAGATGACAAGGAGGGGCCAGCCATATCTGTAGCTTAGGGTGGGAGCTGGCTACCTGAGGGCAGAGGGGAGCCTTCAAATAGGCCCAACAACATGGCCATTGATTCTATCAATCATGCTACCTAATAAACCTACTTATAAACTCAGGACACTCAAAGCCTCATGAGTTTCCAATATTGAGAAAATACATTACTGCTGTGTGGGGAGGGTGACACGTTCTGACTCCATGTGGAGAGAACACGGAAATATGGCTTTGAGACCCACCCTTATGTCTATTCTTTTGGCTTCTTCTTCTTCACATCCTTTTACTATAATAAAGCCTTAATAAAGCTCACTTTCAGTGAGTTCTGCGAGTCATCCCAGAAAATTATTGAACCCTTGGTGGGAACCCCTGAATTTGTAGCCAGTTACTGGTCAGAAGTGTAGGTGGCCTCTGTCTCTGAACTTGCAACTGGTGCCTGAAGGATAATCTGGTAGAGGACTGCCCTTAACCTGCAGAGTCTAGCCTAACTCTGGGTAGAGTCAGAATTGAATTGATTGAGTTACTCCAGTATTTGCAATCGCTATAAAGGTTTTTTGATCATCTTTACAGTGGGATATTACCTTTGGAAAAAAAGTTATCTCATTGCAGATCTTTTTTTTCCCCTTTTGTCCCAGATGTGCATTTCCTTTTGTTTACATGTAATTTATTATTACCTGGACCTAGGTGTCTATGCCAGTAAAATGATATGAATCTTGACCATGGCTTTCACTCTGCGGGACTGACATGTGAAATCACATAATGTTTGTACCTCAATGTAGAGACTTGAAAAAAAATGTACTTGGCATTTGAATGTTAGTTATCATATCCTTAATGAGACTCATGCAATTTTGCTCAAATAAAACAAGTGACTAGTTACTCAAGTTGATATGTATATCTGAAATTAATGAGATCCACAGTTTGAATTTTCTGTCTCCTGGAGGTTAATACAGTTGAAGAACAGCGTGAATGGTTAAAAGTCCTAAAGCAAACTTTGAAGGAGTATCAGTAAGCCTATATTTATTTTAATTGTACTTGGGCAATATCTCATTTCCACTTGAGCTTCATAGCTATGAATAGTTCTAATTTGTTTACTTTGAACACTTACTGGATTAATTACAGTAGTACAAGCCAAGTGATATTATTGTAGCAGTTGACTAAACCTGATACACAAACATGATAATTAAAATGATTGCTTTTTATTGTCTCCCCTTTTCAGTATTTTAATGAGCTGAATTTGATTTGAGAATCACCAGGCTCCTCTGTCAATGTATGTTTTCATTGTTGACAGTGGATTTCAGTGTTATTCAGTGTTGTTGGGAGTTTCCTTCAGAAAGGAAACACCTGGGTCCTGCTTCAATGTGATATTTACTTAGTAAAAAGTGCATTGTTTCCATCATACTTGCATCCTCATGGAATAATTATGTATTTCCATTTAACTATCCAAACTGATGGCAGTAGTACATATACACATGAACACACACATACACACACACATCCTTCATCCTTGATAGAGAAACTGTTTGCTTTTCTATCAGTAAAAGTTACATGTGTTTATTTCAACAAGGCCACCAGCAAGCTGTTCAGTGCCTGGGTATTCCCCAAGACAGTGATTTTGCTCAGCTGCTTCCTCCTCATCCTTCTAGTCTTTTAACTCTAGATGTCTGATTACATCTGGAAATGTGCTGTTTTAGTTTATATACAAGAAGAGGGCTTCTGGGAAACAAGGAAGTGAAAATGGTTACTGCTAAAGGTATGGTCCTTTGATGCTAAAAAGTTTGCCTAAGCCACTCTTGGTCCTCCCATTGTGTTCCTTCATGGTTTGCCAATTAACTTTTCCCACTGCCCAGAGGTCACTGATCTGGACAGCAATCCTTTGGTTTCCCCTCCCACTGATTCCCAGCAAAGTTTTTATCAAATGCATTGTACTTCCTTTTTTTATTTTCCCTTAGTGACTGGGTTGCTTTGTAAGGATTTGATACACAGGCTTAAACAACCTCTTTACAAAGTGCAGACAAAAGCAAAAATAGAAGGAAAAAAGTACACTCGACTAGATTAGGATGAGAGCAACCTTCAGCTGCAAACTTTTTAATTGAAGTACCTGGATTGTTGATACTTTTGAGAATTTTAGGGCAGAGCACAACTGAGAGATGGGAATATTTTATTCCCTCTGTGTGTTTCAGATGGATTTTAATCTTTATTCCTGGCTTTGAAAGATACTCTGTATGGTCTACATTTAAAATGTCAAGTAATTTCAACTAGCACCTTTCTTAATAGAAGAGTTCAACAATCGGGGAAACTTATAGCCCGCATGATTCTCCAGTATTCCAAATACTTTTTGGAATAGTGAATTCTCAATAACTCATTTCTGGACCATCTGTTACCTGTCTTTACATCCTGATCTTATACATTATACAGTCAACTCTTTCCTCCATGTTAGACACACATAAATCTATATCCCAAACACTGACCTCTCAACCATCCTGAAAAGCCTCTCCTCATGCCTGCTGGATGTTTCTTTAAGATGTCCCATTATCAAACTCAACAGATACACAATGGAACTCATTTTCTCTCCTCTTACCTCTGCTTCTCTAACAGGCTGCTCCTCCACAATGCACACTTTTCTCTCTCCCTCTCCCTCTCTGCATCCCCTCACTATCTCCCTCTCCATGTCTCTCATAGGTATTCTACCAATTGTCACTACTGCAGTCATCATTTGATTCCCCCTATTCCCAGCTTCTTACATGTATACACTAGATAAGTCTTCTGTAGTGTTTCATGTCTATCTCATGCTTCCTTCCTTTATGATACTGTAGCCCATAATCCAGGTTTATGCAAAAATTCATTCAACCAATGCTTATTGGTATTCTAAACCATGAGTCTTCTATAGGCACAGTAATGGTCACACTGGGAATTTGAAGCAGGCAGATGCAGTTTCTTTCTCCCCTATTATACAGTTGTATAGCAATTGCATCTAAACTATTACAACATCTTCCTCATTGTTATCGCCAAAACCAGTGCTTTTCCACCTCCAATCCACAAATTAACCTTACCAGATGAAACTTTGGTAATATCTTTACAAATATCACCTTTTTAACAGTCAGTGACTATTGCATTTGTTATGATCCAAAACCCTTAGGGTTCTTTATATAGAGCATGATAAAGAGCCTGCTTCTAGGCCACCCAGGTGCATTTTGAATCATGGCTGTGTTCACGCTAGAGAAAAGGAGGACCAGCTCATTTTCATCTGCTAGCCTCGTGTCCTCCAAACATTTCAGGAGAATAATTCCCTTGAGGATGAGGAGCAAGGGCCTAGATTTTCACACTGTCAGAGGCAAGATTGGAGTACTCAAGCTAATGAGCTCCATGGCTTAACTCCCCAACTGAAAATGTTAGCACTGTTTAGAGCCACAGCCACTGCCTGTGTGCCTAATTCCAGTTGTCCATCTCAAAACTATGCATGTGAGATTTATAGATGGACCAGTGCAGGTTGACTGTACTCTGGTCTGAGGACATCAGAGAAAGCCTCCCTGATGAAGTGATATCCACTTCTTTATTTTTAAAATATATCATCTTATTATTATTATTATTACAAGAGCAATGTATACACACATATTGTAAATCAATCCAAATGGTATAAAAGTATATAAAGTAGAAATTGAAAGCCCCTTGTAGCCCCGTTCCTGCAGACTCTAAGAACAGTAGGATTTAGCAGGTGTGAGGAGAACATGTTGAAATGAAATTTTCAGCTCCCTTTACCACGTCAACATTGCTCCTTCCCTTCCCAACACCTCAGGTAACAAAAGTAGAAGTGAAAAGTCAATTTAGTGGACTTATTTTACCTCGAATTTCTGCTCCCTTTCTCCCTCGGTGTGGTTCCAAAAGAGGGAGAAAAGAAGGTTACCAAGGGGAAATGCAAAGGGGGCACATGGACACGTGAGTGACTCAGGCACACCATTCCCCCAGGCCCACGATGACAACGATTAAGTTCATTATTCACACTTATTGTAGAAATCTGTAGTCATTGCGCACATGCACTTTGGCCACTAGGTGGTTCCGTAACCTAGCTGATGCAATTGCCACTTGCTGGCTGAAGTAAAGGACAGAAAGGTTTAGGGTAGGATTCCTGTCTCCATATCCTCCCTATTGGTTCCAATCTTCATTTCCATCCCGTCCTCCATGTGCAGCTAGAATTTGACAGTGAAGTCAATGGGTGTCACCTCACCACGCTGCCGGCATGTCTCCTATTGAGGAGGAAGCCATTTCCCTACACCAGGCCCTGATCAGGCTGCAAGGCTGCAGATTGTTTTTAAATCTGCAGACAAGTGGAGACCTCACAGGCATGTTGCCTGGTTACAGCAGGAATGGAAGTCTTCTCAGGCTTCCACATCTACAGCATTCATTCATTCAACACTTGCTTATTGGGGCCTGCTATATTCCAGGAATCTTTGTGGGTACAGGAGATAAAGTGAGCTGGGCTATCTAGTCCTCAAGAGAGTAAAGGAGCAACAAACAAGCATTAAGGACAGTTGATGTTTCCTACCTAACACCCAATCTCCCTTCTTCTGGAACTCAATTTTCCCCAGGGAAGCACCTCTACTTCCTTCCTCAGTCCACGGGGGCCAGGTGTCTGACTCCACCTCTGACTCTCTGCTGGGGCATGCGATTCCATCCTGGCCTGAGCATAGCACCCCCCCCTTTTACATTGATTGGTTGGGGGTGAGCATGTGACTTGAGCTAATGAAAGGCAGCCTGGAAAATTTTCTGGGACTGGTCAGCTTTCTCTTTGTCTAAGCTGGCCTTGAACCTGGGAGGATGTAGGCTTGATTCTGTTGGCAGCCATCTTGCCACCACATGAAGTCTGAAAATGAAGTAGGCATGGAGGAGAGCAGAGTTAAGAGATGGAAAGAGAGTGGGTCCTGAGGTCTTAAATTAAAATATGCCTGAAGCTAGATCTATTCCTGAGGTACAGGTTTCCATTTTGCTTGGTCTTATTTGAATCAGATTTTCTGTCACTTGGAGCAGAGACCTAACCAATATAATAAAGAGACAAATGATTACACTGCAGTATAAATAAAGATTATAGGTGAGCAATATGGTAGAGGTCAATGCAAAGTGTTATTACAATAAATATGAGAGATCTCTAACTCAGGGGAAGGAATGGTTCCTTTAAGGAGTTCACTTTTTAATAGCTAAATATTGAGCATCTAATTTGAATACAAAGATAGATGAAAAAGGGTTATTGTTTTAGCAAATTTATAATCTATGTAAGACTCACAAAATAACCAAAATATATAGCTAGATAAATGAAAAAATACACATTTATTAGGCACATTGCTAAGAACTTTTGGATTTATAATTTCAGACAATTTATAGCCCTATGAGATTACTACTATTAAAATAATAGGTAACGTAGGCAGAGTTTTGAAGGTGTCATTTCCTGGTAGAGTGCTGTTTGAGAATCCTTTGAATAGTGGGTAGAATTGAAGTAGACAGACAGCCAAGATAGATATAAGGCACTTTGGAAGTGTGATTCTTTTACCCAAATCACCCACCTCTGCTGAATAAATCACTCTTTACCATCTTTTTCCATCTTCTTTCCTGTTTCAATATATCGTACTATTTTAATACTTTGTTAAATGTTTTTTTTAACAAATCAATTTTTGATACATATTAATTAAGCATAAATCCATCCAAAATGTACAATCAATGGTATTCAGTATAATCACAGTTGTGCCTTTATCACTTCAGTTTTAGAGGATTCGCATTATTCCAATAACAATAATAATAGACAAAAGAACAAACAAAAAAACTCCTTACCTCTCAATCTCTCTATGCTTCCCCTGCTGTACATAGCTGCTATTCTGTTCCATCTCTCTAGTTTATTTAGATTTATATTTTGTAAAAACTGTCATATATGCAATATCACCCATATTCGTACTGTGCATGAGGTTTCACTATGTTTTACAGAGCTATGTTACACTGTTTAGCTTTCCTTCTAGTAATATATGTGATCTTAGTCTTAGCCTTTCAACCACTGTCATACCCATATAACCGCTCTGCTAGTTACACTATCATGTGCTTTCATCATTTCTATTCATTTCCAAAGATTTTCTAGCGAACTTTTTACCAATTCTGCACAAGATTAATCTTAGCTTTCCATTCTCTCCCCTCATTCTATTTTCTGATGACGTATCTTCTAAGTATTAACTCCATGAGTTTACAAATATATCTAGTTCATAATAGCACATTAACACAGTATTTTTCCTTTTGGGTCTGCCTTGCTTCACTCAACATAACGTCCTGCAGGCTCATCCATGTTGCCATATGTTTCATGACTTCATCTCTTCTTACCCCTGCATAATAGTCCATCGTATGTATACACCATAATTTGTTTATCCATTCTTCAGTTGATGGGCACCTGGGTTCTTTCCAACTTTTGGCAATTGTGAATAATGCGGCTATGAACATCAGTGTGCAGATGTCTGTTTGTGTCACTGCTCTCAGTTCTTCTGGGTATGTACCTAGTAATGGTATTGCCGAATCCCATGGCAAATCTATATTCAACCTCTAGGAATTGCCAAACAGTCCTCAACAGTGGCTGTACCATTCTACATTCCCATCAACAGTGAATAAGTGTTCCTATGTCACCACATCCTCTCCAACACGTACAGTTTTCTGACTATTTAATAGTGGCCATTCCAATATGTGTGAAATGATATCTCATTTTAGTTTGATTTGCATTTCCCTAATTGCTAGTTATGATGAACATTATTTCATGTTTTTTTGCCATTTGTATTTCTTCTTTGGACGATTGTCTTTTGCCTATTTTTAAAAATATCTTGTACAGTTTAATGTATATGTAGAATTAAAATTTATGACAATAATAGCATAAAAGTTGAAAGGGAGTAAATCAAATCAAACTGTTGTAAGAATCTTGCATTGTCTGGGAAGGAATAAAAGGGCTAATTTAATATAGGTTTCAATAAATCAAGTATTCATGTTTGATCTCTAGGATAATCACTAAAATGATAATAATGTATTACTAACGAGCTAATAAAAGGGAAAATGAAATAATAAAAAAACTTACTCAATTAATCCAAAAGCAGGCCATGTAGAAAACAAATAGAAAAATGATAAATTTAAACACAAAGACATCAGTAATTTACATTAGATGGAAGCAGACTAGATTCTCTAATTAAAAAGTAGAGAGTGTCAGACAATTTTTTATATATTGTCTAAAAGAAATCCTCTTTAAACATGAGGACATAGAATTATTGAAAGAAAAAAGTATACTATGAAAACACTATGCAAAAGGAAGTTAACATAGCTATATTTATAATAGAAAAAATAGAATTAAAGGCAAGCAGTATTACTAGAGATGAGATGGCATATTTCATAATGCAAAAAAAAAATCAATTCAGCAAGAAGTTAATTTTAAATTTGTCTTAAAACATACTCTCAAAATATATGATGCAAGAAGTAAACTGAATAGAAAGAGAAAAGAATTATTAAAGCAGATGAGCAAACCTAAGTCACTATTTCTATGAAATACATATTTATTTAGGAAAAAAATTATCTGTTATATAATTTTATTTACTAACAAAACTGAGACCCCAACAGCAACTTGAATTTCCTTTGACAAAAAACAATTGCTTCTTTGTATGTTGTTCTAGAAACTACCAAATCAAGATCTTTTATTTTATTTTATTTATTTATTTTAAGGTTTATTTTTACTTTTATCCATTTATACAACCCCTCTCCCCACCTCCGTGTCCATTCGCTGGGCAATTCTCTTTGTCTGTTTCTTACCCTCTCTTCTCATCCTTCTCCTGTCTTCACCGGGATTTGATCCTGGGAAACTCCCATGTGGGAGAAAGGTGTCTTACCACCTGCGCCACCTTAATTCTTGATTTTTCAATGTGTCTTGTCTTGGCTTTTCCTTTTTTCACTCTCCTGTTACGTCATCATCTTGCTGCGTGTCTCGGCAGGGCCTGATGGCGCACCCACTTGTGGGGCCTGATGGCCCACAAACCTTCTATATTTTTCTTTATTTTACTGGGAGGTCCCGGGGGTCGATCCCAGGTCCCTCCATATGGGAGATGGATGCCCAACCATTTGAGCCACATCTGCCCCCCTAGTCAAGATCTTTTAAATCCATGTTTTAATTAAAATTTCACTTGAGTAACAGTTTTTTTAGGTGTTAAAAAGTCCTTATTGTAAAATTGTAAAGTAAATAGAAAAATAGATGGAAAGAAATGACAAATTTTAAAAGAGAGTGCAAGGCCAGGTTAGATTTAATATAATTAATTATAGAAAATAGATAGCATACCAACAAACATTTATAAATGTAAATGATAATTCAAATATAATAGAAATTAATTATAACATAATTCTAATTTTTATATTACAAATCTAATTATTGGACATAATAATCTCTAAGAATGAAATAAATTATTGGTTTAGTTATTTAATTTCCATTTAGGCCATAATTCTTTCTAGATAATCAAATTCCTATTTGAGAATTCTTCACATCTTATTGGAATGAATTACAGCAGATAACAATTTGCCAACTCATAATTTTATGAGGCAGAAAAAATCTTACTCAACAGTAGTTATGTTAAGTCATTATTGATCTGGATAGATTGTTTTAATCAAAGAGTATGAATAAGAAAGGGTTAAAGAAAAATGAAGTATCCAGAAATATATCTCTTCTCCAGCCCTCCTCAATTAAAAGCAAGTGTTTATTTTGTATGGAAAAAAATTACAGAATACTGATCACAGGAAAAACTTGCCAGTTGCACTGAATAATTATTGTTCATATACTATAATGTTGTTATTTTACATTTATCTGGTCTACTCCAGCTCTTTTTTTGGTTACTATTTGCATGAAATACCTTTTTCCAACCTTTCACTTTTAACCTGGTTGTGTCCTTATGTCTGAAGTGGATCTCCTGTAGACAATATATAGACAGTTATATATTTTTAAATCCATTCTATCAGTCTATGTCTTTTGTTTGGGGAGTTCAATCCATTAACATTCAGTGGTGTTACTGTAAAGTCATTACTTACTTCATCCAATTTGTCCTTCGCTCTCTGTTGTCATATCCTTATATTGCTGTCCTCTTATCCTTTCATTTACCCTTCCTAATAATCTTCATTTCTAAACTGTTCTCCAAATCTCTTGCACTTGTTTTTTTCCTTTCAGGCTGCAGCACCCCCTTTAGTATCTCTTGCAAATCTGGTCTTTTGGTAACATATTCTATCATGTTTTGTTTGTCTGTGTAGACTTTAAACTCACCCTCATTTTTGAAGGACAGCTTTGCCAGATACAGAATTCTTGGCTGGCAATTTTTCTCTTTCAGTACCTTAAATACATCATACCACTCTCTTCCTGCCTCCATCATTTCTGATGAGAGGTCGGCACTTAATCTTATCGAGCTCCTCTTGTTTGTATGTGATGCTTTGCTTTCCTCTTGCTGCTTTCAGAATCCTCTTTTTATCTCTGATATTTATCATTCTGAATAGTAGGTGTCTCAAGGTAGGTCTATTTGGATTCATTCTATTTGGGATGAATTGTCCCTCTTGCTTATTGATATTTATGACTTTCAGAAGGGTTGGGAAGTTTTCAGTCATTATTCCCTGAAATATTCTTTCTGCCCCTTTTCCATTCTCTTCTCCTTCTAGGACACCAGTAATGCCAATATTTGTGTTTTACATTTCCATTCATTTCTCTGAGACTCTGTTCCATTTTTTTCCATTCTCTTCTCTTGTCATTTCCTGTTCAGATGTTCTGTCTTCTAAATCACTAATTCTGTCTTCAAGCAATTCAAATCTCCTCTTATGTGCCTCTAATGTATTTTTAATCTCACTCATTGTGTCTTTCATTCCCATAAGGTCTTTTACTTTTCTTTGCAGCCTTTCAACTTGTTCTTTATGCTCTCCCACTGTCCTCTTAATATCCTTTATTTCCTTAGCCATATTTTTAAAAAATTCTTTGACGTGATTTAGGAGAGTTGTGTGATTATCACTAATTAGTTGTATTAAATCCTGTATTACTTCAGGATATTTGGTATTTTTCTTTTGGCTGGGCCATCTATTCCTGTTTCCTAGTATGGCTTTTTTGCTGATGTCTCGCATCTGAATATGTTGGTGAATTTACTCAGATGGGTAATTTCTCTCTCTTGCCTATTGTGTTTTTTTTTCACAGCTCTTCTTTGGTATTTGGTTTATCTTATTTTCAGTCTTTAAAATTGCCCAGCTTAAGTTTTCAAAATTGGGCCAGGGACTCACTAATGGGGTACAGATTTCCTCCCAGTGGTTGGATACAGAGAGTTTGGACAGTTTTTGTCCATACAATTTCCAGACCAGCCAGCAGATGGCTGTAGTCAGTGTACCTTTCCATGGAGGTGTTTCAGTCTTGGCTTTCCTGTGTTCATGGGATGAATCTCCAGATCGGAGATTCCAAGCAGTCTCTGCTGGCCGAATTCAATGAAGAAAAGCAACCTGAGCTCCCCTCCCTTTTCCTTTGAAATAACTGACAGGGAGGACGGTGTCTGTTCCCCTCTCAGTTGGCTGCAGTGAGCCAGGAGTTTTACCCCAGCTTAATATCTTGTGGGTGGGGGATGGAAGCCCTTCCTGGTTGCCATGGGGGCGTGGTAATTCACATTTGTCATTTTGGCTTCTTCGTCTCTCTGTCCCTTACCCTCCTGGGAGTAGTGTACCACTGTCCTGGTCTACTGACCCTGAAAGTAGTTCCCTCAGGAAGCTTTTGGGAGCATTCAGCTCTGCCTGTTAGTCTGTCACCATTTTCCCACAATCCTACTTTTGCCTATTTTTTAGTCAGGTATTTTGTCTTTTTATTGTTGAGCTGTCTGATCACTTTACATATCATGGATATTAAAACCTTATCAGATATGTGATTTCCAAATATTTTCTCCCATTGAGTCAGCTGCCATTTCACCCTTTTGACAAAGTCCTTTGTTTTCTTTCTTCTTGTTTTTTTTTTAAGATTTAAAAAAAAAATT